>JASDQU010947795.1:2180-17114 GCA_032191745.1 Picea mariana
GGTAATGATGATCAAATCGAAGAATTTCTGCAGTGTAAAAACAATTTTGAATGTACAAATATAGATTTAGAGAACAAAGATGAAAATGTAAATAGTTCTGATTTTGAAATTGATAGTGTAAATAGCATAGATTCAGGAGAATTAGGCGATGATGAAATGGATGCTGATGTTTTACAATTGAAAAGCAATGTTTTTCCTAGAGGTCTAGTTCCTTTAGAGGACTTGTTTGATTTTAACGTCGTAGCCAAAAAACCGAAAATCGAAGCCCATGGACAGGAGGTAGAAGACTGTAATATAGGGACTGAAGAGAAACCCAAGATAGTTAAACTGTCTAAATCATTACCCCCAGAGCAAAAACTCAAATACATTGAGCTATACAAAGAATATTCGGATGTCTTTGTCTGGGGCTATGAAGATTTGAAAGCTTATGATACCAGCATCATACAACACAGGATTCCAATAAAAGAAGACCAAAAACCATTTAGGCAGAAACTTAGGAGGATAAATCCCAAGTTGCTCCGTCTGATAGAAAAGGAAATCAAAAAAATGTACGATGCCAAAATCATAGTTCCGTTGCGTTTTTCCAAATGGGTCTCTAAGTTGGTCCTTACACGTAAGAAAACCGGGGAAATCAAACTCTGTATAGATTTCCGAAATATGAATAAAGTTTCTCTGAAGGATAATTACCCCTTTTCGAAAATGGACCACATCCTGCAAAGGGTGGTCGGGTCCAATCGAATTTCTCTGCTGGATGGTTTCTCGGGTTACAATCAGGTCCTAGTTCACCCGGATGACCAAGACAAAACCGCTTTCACCACACCATGGGGCACTTTCATGTATGTGAAAATGCCTTTTCGTCTGATGAATGCAGGAGCCACATTCCAGAGGGCGATGGACATCGCTTTCGTGGAAGAATCGGGTAAGTTTATTGTTGTCTATTTAAATGATGTAACTGTGTTTTCTCGATCTGATGACGAACACCTGCGACACCTCAGACGAGTCTTTGAGAAATGTAGAAGGTTTGGGATTTCTTTAAATCCTGAGAAGAGCCTTTTTGGGTTAGAGGAAGGAAAACTGTTAGGACATATCATATCCAAAGATGGAATCAAAATAGACCCCAGCAGAATCGAGGCCATACAAAAATTAGAACACCCAAAAAACCTCAAAGAACTACAGTCTTTTATCGAGAGAATAAACTTTCTATGAAGATTCATTCCCAATCTAGCAGAACTCCTCAAAAACATCACAAACATGCTAAAAAAGGATGTAAAAATTAAATGGGACTCCGAGTCTAGACAGTCTTTCGAACAAGTCAAACAAGCACTCACAGAAGCCCCTGTTTTGATAAGTCCTGATTTTACTAAGGATTTCTATCTATTTTCTTTCTCTTTCAAACATATTATAGCAATGGTGTTACTGCAAAAGAACAGCGAAGGGTATGAACAACCCATAGCTTTATTTAGCAAAGCGTTAAGAGATGCTGCTCTGAATTACAAGATAATGGAGAAACAAGCTTTTGCTTTGGTAAAATCCATAAAAGACTTTAGAGTCTACATTCTTCATTCCCACACTATAGAATATGTTCCGAACGCGGTAGTAAAAGACATTTTGACACAGGACAACCCTGATGGAAGAAGGGGAAAATGGATTACTGTCATTTTAGAATATGATATAGAGATTAAGCCCACGAAACTAATCAAAGGTCAAGGCCTTGCTAAATTAATGGCTGAATCTAACTTCCATGCTCTTGACATTAATTTTATAGATGTGGAAGATGAACAGGGAGAGATGGTGACTCCAAACGTGAGAGAGGTATTTCTCAACTCTCCATGGTACGCAAACCTTATATTCGTTTTACAAAATCTACAAGCTCCCCCTGGTTTGACTAAGACTAAAGCTATATTTTTAAAGTTGAAAGCCTTAAAATTCTGTATTCTAGAAGGAAATTTGTATTGGAAAGATCTTGGAGGCATTCTGTTAAATTGTTTATTGAAAGATGAAGATGATAAAGTGTTACAAGAGTTTCATGCAAGAGAATGTGGTGGCCATCTGAAATGGAAAGTCACAGCCAACAAAATACTCAGAGCTGGATTCTATTGGCCCACCCTGTTTGCCGATGTACATCAAAAGGTAACTGCATGTCATCAATGTCAATTGTTTGAAGGCAAAAGGAAACTCCTCCCTCTACCTCTGAAACCGATCTCAGTTGAGGCCCCTTTCTAGCAATGGGGACTCAACTTCATTGGAGAAATACACCCCTCGTCTTTAGGCCAGCNTGTGTATCTTTGGATGCCCTAGAAAGATTATAACTGATAATGCAGTTGCCTTTCAGTTGAAGAGACTCATAGATTTCTGCAACCAATATCACATTAGTTTGGGGCATTCCACAACCTACTACCCTTAGGGGAATGGGCTGGAAAAATATTCAAATAAAACCTTGGTAAATATCATCAAGAAAACATTGCAGGAAAACAAGAAATCATGGCACAATAAGTTGGTGTTCGTTTGGTGTTCGCGGAAGACACAGTGACTATTACTGGGTCGAAGTAAGCAAAAGAGCAGAAAAGATAGAGTGAAGCTCGAGAAAGAAAGTCGTTGGACGAGGAGATCAAGGATGATAGGTCAGCAAGGAAGAAGGACCATGGACGACTCAACAAGCGGAAAAATCCACCATTAGATGCTTTGGAGCACCGCGCGAGAAGGAAGGAAAGACAGGCTAGCGAAGCCCTGAAAACTTAGGTCAAGTTGACCTAGGGTTTTAGACACCTAGGGTTTTGTTATCTAAGGTTTTGACACCTATGTTTTGGCCTAAGGATGTCGGTGGGTGATTGTAACATAAAAATAAGAACCTATATGAGGGAAGAGGGTTCATTCAGGTTCGAGGTTGTTGGATCTAGTTGTATTGTTTGATATGAGTGATTATTGTTTAGAGAGAGAGAAGTGCTGAGTGAAGGGCCTTCTGGTATTGTAAGATCTTCAGCTGGTTGCGAAGGTCAACCCTGTAGTTGGGTGCGCAGGGAGGGGAGAGATAGAGAGAAGAGAGAAGATATGTTGGCTAAGAGCGCAGATAATAACTATATGCTTTCATCTTAATATATCATAAAGCACATTTCTGTGGACGTAGCCCTAGAGAGAGGGTGAACCACGTATATTTGTCTTGTGTGTGTGATTGGTGCTGTGTTATTTTGCCTTGATATACTGTTATTGCATTACTGTGGTAGATCTGATAGATGTATGGAATAGATCTAAGCTGATAAGTGATATATGTATGCTGTATTGTTCTAGTATTAGATCCACTTGATATTTTCCTTGGTTGTAGACATTTCTGTCCTGCAACTCTCCCATAGCTGCTTCGGGTGAGACTGCATCTGCTTCGCAGGTGTAGCCAAAAGGGCCAGTAGTTAGGGCTTGTTGGTGCGCTCTTGGAGCTTAACCCTGGGTCTACCCTTGTGCCAACATGTGGCCTGCTTCAATTCCCTTTTGAGCCATTCTTCGATGTATCTTCTCATTGGGGCGACGTTGATCTCATTCCAGATTTTTATGTTGTAAAGTTCATTTTCTAATTCCCCAAAGTCGATAGAAGGATTACGCAGAGCCTGATCAATTTCCTCATTCTGTACTGAATAGTCAACTAGCCAGTCATCGACGTGATCTTGACCATATTCAAGGATGTTGTAAAACTTTTCCAAAGACAATGCCTTAAACATATCAACTTGTTTATCGAAGTCTTTCCTAGTTAAGGGAAATGAGTTGATGATTAAGTTGGGGTCTTGGAAGTCGTTGGTCCTTCCGACTAAGTTTATTCTAGACAGCCTTGTGAATAATTTTTCTTTATTTAATATGGCTTGTTCACATGACTGAAGAATGAGATGCAGGCTCTTCACTTTTTCTTTCCAGCATGCATTTAATTGATCGATCCGGTTTTTGGATGGAAGATATTGTTGTCTTCTTTTTTTTTCTGTCATGTTGTTGACAATGGTGCCAAAAGGAAGGACTGTGTTTAAATAGAAATGTTCTTTATCTTTTAACTTCGCTTGCAAATGTTCGGGAAAACTATGTGCCCTGGTTCCAAGGGAATTCATGGTTTGTGATGTTTCCCACGCCTTGGTAACCAGTTCCATTCTTTTATTGATATTATTCTCCACATATCCTCTACAGGATGCGAGGAGGTTGGAGGATCCTTTTAACTTGGCTATAGGGGTGGCAGGCATGGCTATTGCCAAAGGATTGGAAAGCAATGACATAGGAATCAAAGCCTCTTCCAATTCGTTGACCCGATCCTTCAGTTTGGCAATCTCGACCTCAAGGCCTCCAATGGAATCATGAAGTGCATCTCTTCTTGCTATGTGAAGTTGACAAATTTGGGATGACCGCATGTTCGCAAGGTTAACCTCTGAACAAGATTTTCCTTTCTTATTTTTTAAATTTTCATTTTCAATAATCAATTTTTTGGATTGGCTGTCAAAAACAATGCTCTAGAACACGAAGGATTCATCTTTGTCAAAATTTTTGTTATCGGATATGTCCATTGGATGACAATGATGGATGGTGTCTTCGGGCTGATCAAGGTAGCAGAGCACACTATCTAGATCAGGCTCAAGTTCCATGTTCTGACTCTGAATTTCTGGCTCTTCCGCCTGTCCCACATTTTTTTTTCTCTTCTTCTCTACTGGAAGCTTGTGAGAACTATCAATTTTAGAGTGAGGAGGGTCATTATCTCCTCCTCCGTTTGAAGAACTCTGAGTTTCTTTGTTGTTTTGGTGGGTTGTTGGAGCGATGCTCCAGGATGTTGTACTTTTTGGAGTGTTATTCATCGATTGAACACTCTTGTCATCGGGGCCTTTCCCCTGTTCCTTACACAATTTAGTGCTGCTTTGGAATGTGTCTAGGTCACCGTCATCAGAATTAGGAGCATTGCCGCCAGTGTCTCTATTTTCGGACATGTGTTTTTTGAAAAAATAATCGTCGAAGCCAAGTGTTTGTAAATGTTCTTGATTGTTTTTTCCAGGGTCAAACCCTCTTAGGATTTCATCATATCTCAGGTTGAAGTTGCTAGAATGCACTACGAATTTGTCAATTTTGTTGACATTTTTCAAAACGAAGTCCCCGACTTTCCAAGGCGGAGGAATGAACTGTTTTTTTTCTCTTTTCTTGGAATAGACGCAACCAGTAGTTGTATTTTCGTGCTACTTCTGCAACAAACATTCTATCTGTAACGTGACATGGAAGGAGAGAAGGTTTTTCCCTGGAGCCAAAAATCCACATCACAGTGTAATTATCCAAATGTTCAAGTGTCCCCTTCCTGTCCAAAAAATTGGTTCCCTGTTCATATATGCGGGGAGCATCTTCTCCTAACAAAAAAACTTTGAAAACAGACACGAAGCCATTAAAAACCTCATAAAAATAGTGGGAAGCCTTGTGCTTCCACAAGGCCTGGTACCAGAACGTTACTGGGTCAAATTCTCAGTTGAAATTCTTGGACAGAGATAGCTCTGGAAACTGGCAACAATGTGCTATTGCAAAAACTAAGTAGGACGACATATAAAATTTCTTTTCCCTTTTGAAGCTTGACAATTGGGAAAATATTTAATGGGAAATTAACTTTCCCCAATAAAAAATGGCTTGTTCCTTGACTGTGAAATACAAAATATAAAGATCCATCCGGGAAACAGTTGTTGTGAACTCCTGTCCCGTTATTCTTGTAAACAACCAGGCAATTTCGCAGAATGGATTTCTAAATGAAATAACCTGGAATCTTGTGATATATTCAAGAACTACAATTGGGTCTTCCAATAAATGGGACAAGAGGTCCAACTCATTATTATGGTTTCCTAGAAACTATTTTCAATCTTCTCCTTTGAATGTCAATGTTGGCTCCGACAATATTAACATATGGCGGAAGACCTTAGGTGACAAAGAAACAGAAGAGCGGTCCCGCAGTGGAATAATTCTTTTGTTTGAAATAAATTTATTGGCACACCAAGAGACCATCTCCTTACAGTCAAAACCTTCAGGTACACAACCTACACGAGCAATCCCAGAGGTCCAAATTACTTGGTTTTGGGTAGCAGGGGTTGAGTAATAAGAATATGCCCTGGACCACTGGAAGTTTTGGTCCTTGTGCCCGAATATGCTCACTGTATATCCACAAAACTGCTGTCAAGTTGATGCCATAGGTTTATGAGAATGTTAGTTTTCTCCAGACGATGGTTGAAATGAATAGTTGGAGCCGATAATGTAACTCTCCGCAAAATTTTGGTTAAATGCTTGTAAATGGGAAAGCTCCTCGAGCCTTTCGCTGATTAATGACAATCTGTATGGGTGGTGCATTATGAACTGTTAGCAATAAATCTTACTTATTGCATATTTAGAAGTGCGGAGGTGGCGGGTACAACGAAGAGAAATTAAGGATTGGAGGTTTCGTGAACATGCCAAGTCGATGACGTGTGAACGACATTTCATGATTTTGAAATCAACACTCGGAAGGGATAATATAACCCCCCACAAATCTTGGTTTAATGCATATTAATAGGAGATCTCCTCGAGCCTTTCGCCCATCAATGACAATCTATATGGTTCCTGCACGATGAGCTGTTAGAATTAAATGTCAGTAATTGCATATTTAGAAACAAGATATATATATATATATATTAAAACATTTTTTTTTTACTATAGACAAGTGCGAAGGCCACAGAGACGGGGGAGAGCAAGGAATGAATGGCAAGGTCTGAAAGCGGTCGGACATGATTCAAAATAGGGTTACAGGGGATACTCAGGAGAGGCGAGTGTTCCATGGTCACATTTTATGTATCAAAATTTTTGACTGCAAAACATGTAAAATGGAAGAGAGCATGATGCAGAAGTTCAGCGACCGGTTTGTATATTTGCGAAATTCCGGGAAAGTGGCTAAGTACGACGACGGGAAATGGTCGGTCGGACTCGTTTTCAGAATCGAAGATTGAATATTTCGTGAATGGACCAACCCGATGATGCACAACTGTCATTCCATGATGTTTGAAATTAACACTCGGAAGGGATAATATAACCATCCAAAATTTTTAGTTTTATACATATTAATGGGAGATTTCCTCAAATCCCGGTGTAGCATTAACGCTTGCTAATTGCATACCTAGAAATAAGATCTTATATACAATTGGTAATTGCTAATTGCAAAAGGGCGCAGGCATAGGAAACAACGGTTAGGAATGGGATATTTCTTGAACTCGCTAACTCGACGATCCGTGGAAGAAATTCGAGGAAATGTCGAAGTATGGAAAGCAGAAGGGCACGCTTCAAAATGGGGTGACAATAGTTCCATAGGAGATGTGAGGAACCGACGATCAAATTGCATGTTTCAGAAGTTTTTAGTGAAAAATGTACTAATATATATATAAAAACATGTTTTTATTATAAACAAGTGCCAAGGTCGGGGAGACGAGGGAGAGCAAGGAACGAATGGCGAGGTATAAAAAGCGGTCGGTCAGACTCATTTTTGGAATCAAGGATTGAATATTTCGTGAACGGACCAACACGACGACGCGCAAATGACATTCCATGATATTTGAAATTAACAGTTGGAAGGGATAATATAACCATCCGAAAATTTAGGTTTTATGCATATTAATGGGAGATTTCCTCAAATCCTGGTTTAGAATTAACGCTTTCTAATTGCATAATTATAAATAAGATCTTATATATAATTGGTAATTGCTAATTGCAAAAGAGCGTGGGCACATGAAACAACGACTAGGAATTGTTGTAAATTTGTATATCGTGGAAGTCACGGTACTGTTCGCAGGTCATGGAACAATAGAAGTCCAATATAGAGCTCGCCTACCGGGAATCCACGGGCGAAGAAGTGATTGGGTATGTAATGGGGAAGTGGTTGGTCAGTGTCACGATATAAGAGCATGAGTGAAAACGTGAACCCGCAAGTTCGTCTACCCGCACAGCCAGACATTTTTGAAAAAACAAATAAGTGACGAGAAAGATAAAGTTCAGGGAAAAGAGAAACAAATATTTGGCTAAGCATAGAAGACGAAAAATAAGGGATAATATATTAACATCTGTAATAGATATCCCATTTCCTGTGAAGATATATACTTGGAAAGAAGTGCGAAGGCGGCGGGCACAGAAAACAATGACTAGGAATATGATCCATGAGTTTACTTGGTTCTTGGTTGTATGCTTCGTCTGTCAATTTGTATATCGCGGAAATACAAGTGTTGTTTACAAGAAACATAACAATATAATTGCATTTTTTTAGCCAACCAACCTGCAAGTCCACCTGTCAATTTTTATAGTGCGGAACTCTGGGTGTTGTTTGTAGGACACAAAAGTATAGAGGACATGCTTTGCCCTTTAATATAACCTATGTGACGCAAATGTAGTATGTGGCTCGTTTTAGCACTTTTCCATCTGTAAACAATCGCAATCTTGAGCCCACCAGCCCTGGAGTCTGTTTGTCAATTTGTATATCACAGAACTCTGAATGTTGTTTGGAGGTCATGAAACAATATAAGTGCAATGTTGAGCCAGCCATCGCGCAAGTCCTCCTGTCAATTTGTATATCGCAGAACTCTAGGTGCTACTTGTAGGACACAGAACAATAGAGGCCCAATTTAGACAAAGGGAAAGTGCTCGGTCGAAACGCGTGAATCTAACAACCCGCGCAGGAAGGCATTTTCGGAAAAAAAATGATTAAGTAACCATAAAGAGAAACTACAGGGAATAAAAGAGTGGGAAAATAGATAGGAGGGCAATTTTCGTAAGTGCGAATTAGTTTCAAACAAGCCCCATTGTTGCAAAACCATCATTTTCTAGTAATTGTCAGCAAATGCTTTGTTGAAGATTAGATTTTATTAGTCCATTCTAGGTGGAAGGAGACGACTAGTAGAAATATGCCTTGCACCAGTGGTAGTTCTAGTCCTCATTCTCGAAGATGTTAAATGTATATCCAGAGAATGGGACACTAGTCCTGCAATTGAATTTTTTTTGGCTTGAAATATATCTCTGGGAGCATCAACATATCATTTCCTTACAATGGAAGTCTTCCACCCAGAACAGACTAATTTGGACCTCTAGAATTCCTACCTTCAAGCTGCAAAGCAGCTATTGCGTTCAACGTCGATTTCTTTTCTAGAACTCCTTCTTTTGGTGTTGTCAGGACCTCCATCACTAAGCTGGCAAGTTCCACCCGTTATGGTTGATTGCCATCATCCATTGTCATATCATCATCCATCAGATCATCTTCTTCTGACTCAGAATCCATGGCATCAACCTCTACGCCAGCCATCAATGCAACTGGGCAGGTTCTCTGAGAAGGAAGGGTTGCCTTGGAATTCTTTGGCTTGAAATATATCTCTCGATGTACCAAGGGACCATTTCATTTTTTGCTCCTGGGCGGAGGGAGATGAGTAGTAAGAATATGCTCTGGAATACTGGAACCTCTGGCCATCATGCCCGAATTTTCTCCAGACAATGTTTGAAATGAAAATTAGGGAGGGATAATATAACGCTCTGCAAATCATAGTTTAATGCGTATCAATTGAAGATCTCCTCGAGCCTTTCACTAATCAATGAAAATCTCCAGGGTTCATGTGTAATGAGCTTTTACCATTAAAGCTCACTAATTGCATATTTAGAAAAAAGTGCGAAGGTGCCGGTGACGACGAACAACAATTAAAGATTAGAGATTTCTTAAAGGCGCCAACCGGCCGGTGCATGAAAGAGATTGCATCATGTTTGAAATGAATACTTGGAAAGGATAACACTCTTCTCCGCAAATCTTGGTTTAATTTGTAGTAATGAAAAATCTTCTCCAGCCTTTCGGACATTAATGACAATCTTAACGGTCCCTGTAGGATGTACTACTAGCATTAAAGCTTAATAATTGCATATATGGAAATAAGTACGAAGGTAGCGGTGATGGAGAAGAGTGACCAAGCATTGTACATTTCGTCCACCCGCCAACCCACGAAACAAATTCCAAGAAATGCCCAAAGTATGGAAAGCGGTCAGACGAGTTACAAAAAAAAGGGTCAGAAGATATATCCAGGAGATGTGAGGGGCTAATGGCCATATTGCATTTCAGTGACAGATTTCGGCCGTCAATTTGTATATTGTGGAATTTTGGGTGTTGTTTGTGCGTAGGGGAGCAGTGGAAGCGCAATGTCGAGAGGGCAATTTGTATATTGCAGAACTTTGGGTGCTGTATATAAAAGCATGAGACATTCAGAAAAAGGACAAAGTAAACAAAAAGTGAAAGCATACAATATGAAGAGGAATTTGTTTGCTAATTTGTAAATCGCGGAAGTCCGGGTGCTATGTGTAGGCGACAGAACAATGGAAACACAATGTTGAACCCGCCTATGCAGGAACCCGCGATTCAAAAAGTTTGTTCAATATGAAACGGGGAAGCGGTCGGTCGGGCTGGTGATATAAAAGTAACAATGGAAATCTGAAGACGTGAATCCACCAAATCCCACATCTAGACATTTTTCGAAAAATGAGAAAGCAAAGAAAGGGAAAGCACAGGGCAAAAGAGAAAGCGGATGGCAACTTTCGGAGGGGGGGATTGTTGTAATAAAGCACCATTGATGGTATTCACAATAACTATGGAGTGCATTAAACATGTTAACAAGTTCTTCAATCAAGGAATAGATACAACGAACGATGTTTATATTTTCCAGGATCTGTTTGTATAAGAGAAGCGTTGAAAAGTTACAAGAAAATCAATTTTGGGATGTTTAAGTAAATTTTTTGTACTGTTAGCTTCACCGCAAGTATAACAATGATGAATTTGAATTTTAATGTCCTCTCGTTCATATGATTATTCCATTAGACTTCGCATAATATATATATATATTTATTTCAATTTGTTTGCTAATTTGTAGATTGCGGAAGTCTGGGTGTTGTTTGCAGGCGGTGGAACAATGGAAACACAATATTGAACCTGCCTATCCGGTAACCCACCTATTCGAAAAATCGCAAGCCAAAAATTTTGTACAATATGAAACGGAGAAGCGGTCGGTTGGGCTGGTGATATAAAATTAAGTGAAATCTGAAGACGTGAATCAACCAACTTCCGCACCTAGAAATTTTATGAAAAACGAGTAATACATACTAAATATGTACTTCTATAAAGTATGGACATGATATTTTATAGAGCATGTACAGATCCCACATTCCATACTTAGCCACATTTTGGATTGCAGGTTCTCGAGCTGGCGGGCTCAAAATTGGGCCTCTATTGTTCCATGCCCTACAAATAGCACCCAGAATTCCGTGATATACAAATTGACAAGAGGACTTGCGGGCTGGCTGGCTCAACATTGCACTTCTTTTGTTTCGTGTCCTCCAAACAACACTCAGAGTTCCGCGATATACAAATTGACAGACGAACTCTAGGGCTGACGGGCTCAAGATTGCGATTGTTTACAAATGGTGATCCCTATCAAATAGCTAACATTATCTAAAAACATCATTTTCAATACTAAATTATTAATATTAAATATTGATATTGTACAATTTAATTAGACAAAAAAATTGTACAATATGAAACAGGGAATCGGTCGATCGGGCTGGTGATATAAAAGTAAGTGAAATCTAAAGACATGAATCCGCCAACTTCCGCACCTAGAAATTTTCTGAAAAAATGAGTAATACATACTAAATATGTACTTTTATAAAGTATGGACATGAGATTTTATAGAGCATGGACAGATACCGCATTCCATACTTAGCCACTTTTTGGATCGCGGGTTCTCTATTGTTTCATGTCCTACAAATAGCACCCAGAGTTCTGTGATATACAAATTGACAGGTGGACTTGAGGGCCATCTGGCTCAACATTACACCTCTATTGTTTCGTGTCCTCCAAACAACACTCAGAGTTCCGCAATATACAAATTGACAGACGAAATCTAGGGCTATCAACTATCTAACATTATCTAAAAACATTATTTTCAATACTAAATTATTAATATTAAGTATTGATATTGTACAATTTAATTACATAAAATTATTAAAGGATGTTAAATATCTTATTTAAAACAAAACCCGCGTATTCGGAAACTCGCGATCCAAAATTTTTGTACAATATGAAACGGGGAAGCAGTCAGTCGGGCTAGTGATATAAAAGTAGGTGGAAATCTGGACACGTCTATCCGCCAACTTCCGCACCTAGAAATTTTTCGAGAAACGAGTACTACATACTAAATATGTACATTTATAAAGTATGGACATGAGATTTTATAGAGCATGTACAGATCCCTCATTCCATACTTGGCCACTTTTTGGATCGCGGGTTCTTGGGGTGGTAGGCTCAAAACTGGGCCTCTATTATTCCGTGTCCTACAAATAGCACCTAGAGTTCTGCGATATACAAATTGACATGCAAACTTGCGGGCTGACTGGCTCAACATCGCACTTCTATCGTTATGTGTCCTCCAAACAACATCCGGAGTTCCACGATATACAAATTGACAGACGGACTCCAACGCTATCAACTATCTAACATTATCTAAAAACATTATTTTCAATACTAAATTATTAATATTAAATATTGATATTGTACAATTTAATTGCATAAAATTATTAAAGTATGTTAAATATCTTATTTAAAAGAAAAACCCGCGTATTCGGAAACTCGCGATCCAAAAAGTTTCTACAATATGAAACGGGGAAGCGGTCAGTTGGGCTGGTGAAATAAAAGTAAGTGGAAATCTGAACACGTGTATCCACCAACTTCCGCACCTAGAAATTTTTCGAGAAACGAGTAATACATACTAAATATGTACTTTTATAAAGTATGGACATGAGATTTTATAGAGCATGTATGAATCCCTCATTCCATACTTAGCCACTTTTTGGATCGCAAGTTCTCGGGATGGCAGGCTCAAAATTGGGACTCTATAGTTATGTGTCCTACATATATCACCCAGAGTTACGCGATATACAAATTGACAAGCGGACTTGCGGGCTAGCAGGCTCAACATTGCACTTCTATTGTTCTGTGTCCTCCAAACAACACTCAGATTTCCGTGATATACAAATTGAAAGACGGACTCCAAGGCTATCAACTATCTAAAAGCAATATTTTCAATACTAAATTATTAATATTAAATATTCATATTGTACAATTTAATTACATAAAACTGTTAAAGGATGTTAAGTATCTTATTTAAAAGAAAAACCTGCGCATTCGAAAACTCACGATCCAAAATTTTTGTACAATATGAAACGGGGAAGCGGTCGGTCGAGCTGGTGATATAAAAGTAGGTGGAAATATGAACACGTGTATCCGCCAACTTCCGGACCTAGAAATTTTTTGAGAAACGAGTAATACATACTAAATTTGTACTTTTATAAAGTATGGACATGAGATTTTATAGAGCATGTACGGATCCCTCATTCCATACTTAACCACTTTTTGGATCGCGGGTTCTCGGGGTGGCAGGCTCAAAATTGGGCCTCTATTACTCCATGTCCTACAAATAACATCCATAGTTTCGGGATATACAAATTGACAGGCGGACTTGTAGGCTGGCTGGCTCAACATTGCACTTCTATTGTTCTGTGTCCTCCAAACAACACTCGAAGTTCCGCAATATACAAATTGACAGACAGACTCCAGGACTGGCGGGCTCAAGATTGCGATTGTTTTCAGATGGTCATCCCTATCAACTATTTAACATTATCTAAAAACATTATTTTCAAATACTAAATCATTAATATTAAATATTGATATTGTACAATTTAATTACATAAAATTATTAAAGGATGTTAAATCTCTTATTTTTTTAAAAATGAAGGAAACAAAACAAAGTTTTTTAAATTCTATCACCGCAAGCATAACAATGACCAATTTGAATTTTAAGGGCCTCTTGTTGATATGATAACACAATTGGACTTCGCACAATATATATTTGTTTATTTCAAATTATTCCAGGAGATTAATTTTACCAAGTTCATCGATCAAGGAAAAGTGCTAAAACAAGCCACATACTACATTTGCGTCACAATGCCATACAAATTGACAGGCGGACTTGAGGACTAGCTGGCTAAAAAATTGCAATTCTATTGTTCTGCGTCCTCCAAAAAACACTCGGAGTTCCGCGATATACAAATTGGCAGATGACGCATACAACCAATAACCAACTAAACTCCAAATAGGCCGCAAGCAAGATCCCACAAGGTTCCATAGAGAAATACACATCGACCTTTGCATCAAACAATTTGATATACAAAGAAAACACGTCGCGACATTGGTTTTCTCTTACATCTGGTATATGTTCCCATGAGAAAATAATCTGGGCCATGGCATATATGGGATTTGCTGCCATGCTTCCCATTTTTGGACCGAACAATATTATGCACATGCAATCTTAAGTACTTGAGTCCGAAGAACATTCATCTGGGTGTTGAAGAAATATTACAGAGACACATTAGATATTTTCGTTTCCTGCCAAAGCTTGATATGTTTTTTCATTTCTTGTCTTTTTTTTTTCTTCTTAAGCCGATATGCAATATTGCATTGTCCTCATTTAAGGTAAATTTGTTGTGTATTCGAAAGTCACACAACATGTAGACACTGCTTTCCTTTTTCTGTAGGTATGCTTCATACAATAATTCTACCAACCTAGGAAACAGATCTTGTAACAGAGGCTGCCTAATTCTACAATGCACGGTTGTGTTGCCCACGGTTCAGATGGAAACATTGAGGCAAAGTCCATATATATATGGACATTTTTCACCGCATCACAGACAATCAATCGTATCATCACTTATCAAAGAGGAAGCATAGGCAGGAGAGTTTCATTTCGCACATACAGGCTCAAAGGGGGTCGAGTACGCATTCGATGCAACCAAAACACCCTCAACCTGGAAACGTGAGCATAGAAATTAATACATTGAACAATATAATACAATATA
>JASDQU010947795.1:20607-32912 GCA_032191745.1 Picea mariana
AAGGAACCAGAAACATATGACGAGCATGTTAGTAGAAATAAACAAACATTCTTACTTGCAAACTGCAAATACTGAACAACAAAGAAGGAATAGAAAATGAAACTATGGCATGGAAAATTACTTCGAAACGATGAAAGGAAGAAGCGGAGGTCGAATTGTGAACCAAACAACAACAACAACAAGCAAGCAACAACCGATGAACTAGCGACGAAGAAGCACTCACCGAACCAGTAAACAATGTATGTAGCTTTAGCGATGACAAAATTGCATTGCAAGTCTAGAAGAGGGATGAAACATATAATGCATATTCAACTGGTGGTGGAAGACAACAATATTGTCCAAAATCACTGCAACATTGTGTCGGAAATTTCGAGGAATAGATAAACATTTAATGGTGTTAGGCTATCCAAAGGCCTCGCGGTATGCAAACATTTAAGTTGTCAGGCCGGTTGGAGGACCTCACGATATGTAAACATTTAAGATGTCAGGCCTATTCAAGCACCTCAAATGAAGTGTCAATACATTTCAATACAAATACAAAGGAGTAATAATAATAATAATAATAGTAGCACAAAAAAAAAATCACAATACAAGCTTATACACTTTGGAATTAGCGATCACTATAAACCTTGGATATCTAAACATTTCAATATGAGTAGTACAAATAAAAAAAACACCGTATATGATCCAGGACAATGCTAGCATAAAATGCTAAGACAAACATTTGAACTAATGTGAGCATTAATCCACCTTCAAGCAATGCATAAGAAAAATATATGATTCAAAAAGACTGTATACTATCAAAAAGTTTGGATGTGCTAACATATAAAACATTGGGAATAACGAAGTCGGCAATAAGACCTCCAATCTGTGATCCAATTAGATCATTACATATATGGTACTTTTTGTTATATAAAAATCAATGTTTTTTAGTTCCCTAGCTCCAACAATAGATTTTCTGCAAATATTTGTGGTCAAAGGACAAACTAATATGAAGTCAACGGATTATTGCTATAGTCCCTCTATACCTACCACAAGAACTAATAAAACCTCTCGAGAAGAAGTAACAATGATGTTGATATGAAGGTCGATGACTCTCTTACATCAATAAACCTTACATTAAGACACTATGAGGAGATTAAAAGGGATGTACATATGGTATGCCATTATAAGACCTCAAAGTTTATAGAAGGAAAGAGCTATTGCTTGCTGTGACGAGGAACAAAGAGAAGATAATTAAAAAAATATAAACTCCAGCTTGAATGTGCCATTCCGTGCATATATATGTCCACTATTCCTTACTATTTTCATGATGCAATCATACAATGACTCGACGTTATATAACATTTATGATATCGTTCTTTTGAACATGGAGGTTAGGTTAATTCCAGACGCTCAGGATGTACTCACGCCTACAAATTCTATTTGGCAGCTCACGCTAAGAAACTGCAATAATTATTACGTTCGGATATTTGGAAAACTGATTTCGAAATCTCATACACCATATGCTCACAGGACGTGCCGATTTTATGAAGAAGAAAAAGAACACTTGCGCTATCACACTGTTTATTTGTTCCAGGCCTCAGAAGAAAAATGTTCGTCGTTTTTAAAGGAAGAGTGCCCTTTGCAGGGTGCACCATGCATTGGGTTCGTTAATCTGAGGATGCCAAATATGTTATAAATGTTAAAAACATTGCTAAGTTTGTTGATAGAACAATGGTGCAGACATTGTGGAAGCAGGAACCATTGCATCCGATGGAAGTCCCAACGTTTTGATGCATACATCATCAACAGAAAATCAGGCGCGTAGAAATATATCCATTTATACTAGAGATCTGTGAAGATAAAAGGGATGTTTGTGAGCTCAAGAGAGTCCCCGAGAACGAGCTTAATCTGCACATTCGCTTTTCTGAAAATGTATGTGTTCTTCGAAGCAAATCTTACATCTACATACATAGCAATAGTAATGAGACTTGATGTAGAAGCACAAGCACACGTAAAAGCAGAGAAATGGAATGAAAAATAGATACCAGAAGTGTTATCGAGCTCGAGCTTGAGAAACTCCCCTTGGGAAATAACATGATCAACAACCCAACTGGGATATAAGAAATCGTCAAAGGACACACATTGAGAGCCCACTAGCAGGCTGCACAACATTACAGTAATACAAAGAAGACAACCTTGCTTGATATGCCCCCCTTCTGGGAAACCTACCAATGTCATCCTCAAGACTCGATTCAACTGGATTGTGTATCAAAACAGTTGGAATGAATCAGAGTCCAATAAAGAAACAACACGATGGAAATAATTTATATGGAATGGCAACTTGACGGGCACGCTTCTAAACTAAACTGCAATGGTAAAAAATGCCTCCACCTTCTCAGCGGTCCCAAGACTCAATTTAAATAATGTTTATTTGCCTGGACTCACTCCAGTAATGCCAGTATGCCAGCTTACTACAGTAATTCAAGCTCCTTTTCTCAAAAATTACCAGACTGTCCCTCGTTGCAATCAACGTTGAAAGGATAGTAATTTAATCATGCAATAGGAAATAAATATGAGGAGAAATTTTGACTTGGGATCAAAATACTTACACTTCAAATTTATTTCTTATTTGTTTTCTTTAAAATTTGGCTTTCTGAGTCTATATTAATCCAATACCAGAAATTTAAAATAAAAAAAGAAAATAAATTCAAAAGAAATAATGAACTATAACTATTGTAACATAAAAAAAAATTCCCCGAAAAAAAGCGTAATTTTATTCATCAAAAAATAACTAAATTACATTCTGTAGGTGCCAAAGGAACGGCCCAATCCTGGGTAGAATATCCCAAAGGGACACAAAGTAACTCTCTGGAGAGCCAAAAAAAGAAAAGACATAAACTGATAGAAACCCTTAATAGGTTAGAAACCCTGAACAAGAGAGCTCGTCACTGAATAAAACTCCAAACAAAATAGTCAAACAAACCCATGAGGTCGGATGGACCAGGTCAGAGCGGTATGAAAATCATCACAAACAAAACCAATTTACAACGACGACAATGAAGAACCCAAAACAACATCAGTAAAACCATGAACTGCACGCCCACTCCATGGACCTCAAGGTGTAGAACCTGCACTACATGCCCAAGAAAAGCACCTCAAAGTTCTGGCACAACCTCCGCCAGATAGTATCAATGGTCACCGAAAGGAGCTCGATCTGGACAAACATCAAACCCTGAACAAACCGAAGAACCCAGAAGGAGTAACCACGGAGAAGGAGCAATAAAATCAAGGACCTTACTTAGAATAACTAGATCTGAGAAAAATAAACCCATGCATCACCCCAGTAGGAGCTCCCAAAAAAGCTGGATCCTCCCTTAGAAAAGACACCAAAGAAGCGGCCAGACATGTAGAGGATGCATACGCTAAGAGATTCAAGCCCCGACCGCATAGGGAGGGGAAACCGACCCCCATCTGAACCTACAACAATCGAGGAGGAAGAGACATGGATCTGTGAAGATCCTCAAACCGTTGCAAAGAAACAATCCTTCGCGCAAGGAGCCTGGAGTATCGAGGCAATCTGCAGTTGTGACTGGCAACGAACAAGAGGGATGGCGTCTGCATCGGCCTTCTTCGAGAAACCTCGCTTAGAGAGGAGGTGCGTGAGCGGGCGTCTGCAACTAGGGTTTTCCCCAGCCGCAGAGCCTCCTAGATTTGTTGTTGTGATATTTCTGCTTATTCTTCTACTATTATAACATAATGTATATAAGTTCCTCACATTTTATTTTTCTGGTAAAGCTTTTGCTTATCCTTCTTTACTCATTTGTTTAGTTTACTTTTGTAATTTATTTTTCTTTAACAATTTTTTTTTAAAATACCAATCATTTACATTGTTTTATAATTAATGTTTTATAATCAATTTTTGGTAGTTTGTAAATCAATTTCTTGTTTAATAAATTACTCTTCTAATTAATCACTTTAGTATTAACTTTTCTTAATTTCTGGTTAGTTTTGATTTAGTTACTTTTGCTAAATAAATACAAAAGAAAACTTTTTCATTTTTAATCTTATTAGTAGCATTCTCTTTAATTGTTTAAATTCTTTTAGGATTTAATTTTGTTGTCACAAATGTATAAAATCACACATAAATGCACAAGGATTATAAATTACATAAAAATAAAATATTATTAAAAAGTAAAAATACAAGGCAAAAGGATCCACGCTTAGATTGTAGGTTAAAGAAAATTGAGCATGGAGTTCAATGTGTTTTCTTGTTTGGGGCTCTAATCTTAGGGTGACATTCTCGTCTTTCCCCGCCTAGCCCTATGTGAGGTTAATATGCTAATGTTGGGGACTCTCTAGTCCCTCGACATCAACTGTACCTAGATGTGGAAATTTGATGTGTAACAGTATGCCCCCTAAAGTGTGAGGTCAGAGGAGAAACTGATGGCCAAAACACTTTATAATTATTCAATGCAAGGGTGTGGAGTTGAAGAACCTGGAAGAAGCTGCAAACAACCATCAAACAATATTAATATATGTTCCATTTCCGAGGCAAGAATACCTATGATTGGAATATGAGATGACTCAAAGCATGGTTGCCGACCAATACACTACAGATCCATGAAAAATATTGATTAAGGATATGGCCACCAGAGATACAATGTGGATCCATACCTCCATGACATGAACTGATCGTAGCCACGAGAAATACACATTGGAGCTACGAGATGATAAAACATAACGACAGACCAATACAATGTGGATCTATGTGACAGTATATATATCAACATGCTTAAATGATCTCCTTCATAGCCCGGGAAAAGTAGATAACATAGTGAATGCTCAACCCAGAGTTTTTGTCCCAATCCCGATGTGGTACGAATCTATCCATGTGAATAGATGTTTTGATGTCGAACATGGTAGAAACCACTTGATTACTGGTCATTGAGGTAAACCGTTAACAAGTACGAGGGAAATCACCAGTGATTTCAATGACTCCCAAGGTACCCTAGTACAATCCAACGAATGTGAATAAATTAATTGAAGTTGAACATTCGTGGAATCATCCGATCAGAGTTCAATGATGTAAACCTACTGTCGAAGGAGAGGAGGCTTGCCATTGAGGCATGCAGGTCCCAAGGTATTAACTGGTTTCTAAGTCTAATTCACGGATGATGAGTTGAAGTCGACAGGAAAAGAATCGTCGAAGGAGGGCCTTGATGTATCCCCTATCATCGACACGAAACTGACACAGGAAAATGATGTAATATGGTGAATCAAATGAGTATGGACTGACATGGGAAATGGAAATTGACAATACTGCATATGGATGGTTTGAAATAAAACTTTCCTTGAACATGATGAGGCACAACAACTGGCTTGGCAACATTGACTTGACAAGTACCAATAATGTAATGTGACGAAAATAAGAGAACTCTTTGACTGGATGAAAAAGTATGGCGACACATGGAATTTGTATGACTCAGAGACAAGCAGATTACCCAACTGTAAGACGAGACACAAACATGTGCCATGTTCAAGGGCGAAAAAAGATTCCATAAAGGATTCTCAAAAACTTGACCCACTTCCTTCAATTTTCCTCCGCCCAGATAGATGAGTACCTCTTTTTCATTTAACAAGCTTGAGGAGGGTAACACATCCTCGATATAACTCACCTTCGGTAAGTTCCTCTTCCTTTGTTTAATGAACTGGAAGAAGCAAGGGTTCATTCCCATATGGGCCCTTCAATGTGTAGTTTAGTGTGTCCAAATAAGAAAAACTTGATGGTTTTTCATGTTTAGAGAGTCTGAAAATAACTTAAAGACAACTCCAGGGTTGTTCTTTTTTGTAATTTTAGTCTTGCAAGGCCGAAAAAGAGATAAAATACCACTCAAAATACGTCCTTTAAAACTTTTTAATGAGTGTGAAAGGAAGCAAGATCACTCAACAATATTTTCATGTTTAGAGAGTCTGGAAAGATCTTAAAGGAGACTCCAGGGGGTTCCTTTTTCATATAACCTTTACGAGTCCAAAAAAGTGATAAAAGTATACTTGGTTACATTCTCATGTATTTGTGAGCGTGAGAAAGAACAAATACTAAGCTCATAATTGGTTTCATTTTTACACAAGCTTGAAACAAAATCAAACTATGCTTGTAATTTCCCAACGCAATTTCCAAAGGTTTTGAGGGATATCCATGGATGGTTGGTACTCTGTCCCCAGCTTGCGAAGCTAGCATCTTAACTCCAGAATGATAATCAAATGCTAGAGACATGCCACCCCAAGCTTCATTTCATTCACCGACTTTGAGGTTGTCACCAATTTCTGTACTAGATGAAATGAAGGTTCTACTACGAGATCTAACAAAAGACTCGACTCAACATCTACAATATCTAGAGAAAGATTTGACTCAACAGGAGAGGTGATTGTTTCATTTTTTAACGATCTTGACACATAAAAAAAACTATTCTCAAGACCTTTGTTTCATTTTTTAATGAGCTTGCCACAGAGAAGAAAAACTATGCTCAATACCTTCATTTCATTTTTTAACGAGCTTGTCATAGAGAAGAAAAAACTATGCTTGTCCTTTGCTTGATCATGGCTTCCAAGAGGGAAATTCTCTGGAAGGAATACATGTCGATGACCTTGATAAGGGTAGGGAGATCTGGCTCTAATAACCCTATGGAGGAGATGACCATGTCAACTCCCAGATCTAAGTCAAGAGAAGGGAGATATCGCCTCTCATGCAACGAAGAACGCATGGGGAAGGTTGTTACATAATGGACCCGTGACGGGGTAGACATTGCTAGTGTGTATGGAGCATTCAGAGAAGGTGGATGGTTGACCATCAGATGAGGGTCAATGAATGAAATCTGGTCGATCGTTACTATGTTTCTGTAGTGACGGAAACACATCACTTGAAAGAGAGTGAACAAAAAATCTCTCATAACATAGACATAGTCTCGCATGAGGAGAAGGTTAAAGTCCAAGTGGTTATGAACTACCATCACATCGATGTAGACCTTTTTTCCTCCCAAAGTAACTGGAAACTAAGGAAGGATCCCTAAAGGTTGACTAACTCTTTTGTTAAAGGTCAACAGATTCTGAGTCACGGGCACAAGCTGTGGGGAACCAAAATCTTGCCAAGCATTCACAGATAAGATTCTAAAAGAAGCTCCTTCATCTATTATAGTGTTAGAAATATTCCTATAAAAAACCTGTAGGATTATTTGGAAAGGTACGTAAGAAGGAAGACAAGGTTCTATCAAATGATTCCAATTAATAGAAATCATTTGATTACTCGAAGGGGGTGCCATCGGGACGGGCGGAGTGCCCCCTTGTCCAGGTGAATCAGTATTAATGAGGTAAACATGAGCGACATCCTCACTCTTTGAATGAGGAGTGGGATCAACCGATGACGGAACCAGATCGACCACTTTGGTTGAACTCTTCAAGGGAGGAGTGGGATCGACCGACGGCGGAACCAGATTAACCACTTTGGTTACACTCTTTAAGGGAGGAGTTGGGATGATTGATGACAAAACTGGATCAGTCACTTGGGTTTCACTGTTCAGATGAAGAGTGGGGTTGATTGATGACAGAACTGGATCATCTACTTGGTTTTGTGGTTCAACCGAGGATGAAACCAGATTGACCACTTGATAAAATGGACTGACTGGGCATAGAACCAAATTGACCAGTCCATCAACTAAGGATGGTTTGGAAGAAATATTATGATAACTAGTTGGAAGTTGAATATTTTCCAAAATATAAGAAGCCTCATCCATACGAGGGAAAAGGTGAGAGTAATGATCACCTTCGCATAACAAGCAAGGAAATTTGACAGTTCTCTTCTTCTTACCAACCTTAATATCACTAGCTGATGGGGTGTCACCAACATGTCCCGTAGGGGATGATGACATGGAATAACACATTTCTAAGACCTTGGGGAGGCGAGGGAAATCCCTCCAAATGTGGTTACCCTTACAAATCCTGCAAGGGAATTTGGGTTTAGGATTCTTCGTTTTAGATTTGTCGACTTTATCAACACTCCCAGTACGATTAACCATAGTTGGTTTCTTGGATCCAACATGATCTGATGTGGTTGGAGACTTGGTCCCTTTCTGGTTCTTCTTCTTTGTCCCGTTCCATTTCTTCTTCTTCTTATCAACTTGGCTACTCACTTTAGATCTTTCACTAGGCGAAGAAGGAGAAAGGGAAGGAGACCTGATGGGTGAAGAAGGAGAAAAGTCGACATGAGGTTGATATGTGGGTAGTGTGCTTACATATGAAGCATTAGGTGCATCTAAAGCACTGGGAATATTCAACATCACTGGAGTGGGGAACAACCAAACTGGTAATCTGATTGTGAGTCCCGAAAGACTTAGTGTTGCAATGCACAGAGGACCAATGTTTCCAAAAAAAGGAAAGGCGAAATGTTCCCCAAGAAAATGGGTTCCTCCATTGGTACTCCCAGGATTTGATGCCATTGACACTGACTTGACCTAAAGTCCACTAAGTAAAACAAACAACACATGCTACAAATCTAAGAAGCAAACAATCAAACAAACCTTCCCAAAATGAAACCACTAGTTGGTGTTGAAATCCAACATCGTGAGATCAATATAGGAAGGGGCTAGGATAGAGCAGGTGGATCAGTTACGTTGGAGACCTACTTAACGGACTTACAACTTGGTGCAAGTTCCCACACAGTTTTACCCATGGGTGTATCCTCCAAAGACCCTGACTGAGTTTGACCAATATCTGACCCAGGTACAATGAAGACTCCCCTTCACCATCACCTTGTGCATCAACCTTACAGATATAGGCCACTAAGGTTATCAACTTGCAGTCAGCCTCTGGGTGGGTACAGTCAACAATCGAGAAGGAACGTATGGGAAATATAACAAGTCTGAAATTATTCAAGAGAATTGAAGACAAGTGGACCATAATACTATTGAGAACCCGGAACGGATTCGGGATTCACAAAGCTCTGAGACCAAATGAAACCAACCATTTCTTAGGAAGAACCCCCAATATACGATCCTTCCACTACGTGGGTTAATATTTAGAGGGGAAATCTTCGTTTCTCTCCTATACACGACCTCGTGTTTAACCCCTGTGTGAGAGGGAGATCTTGACTATGCTTATATGAGCAATTGGATTTATCACTCCCTAGCACACGATTCTAAGTTTGTCTGATGGATTTGGAAATTTATCCTCACAACCTATTCCAAATCCCTACACTTGCTAATGTAGGTTCACTACCAGAAAATATAAAAGTGTCTGATCAATTTTATAAGCGTTTCATTTTAGGGTTGTTGTTTACTCAAGGGTGTGAAAGTGAAACTTTTGATTTTGTAGAATGGACTCCAATTTTTGTTATAGGAAAATTCCCCTGTGGACAGGTGGATCTTCCCTTGGATTCTATAGCCCTAATACCGAGATAAAAATATGCAAATGGACACTAACATCCCTTTGAGATTTGCTTAACTAGTTGAAAAGAGAGGAGGAGGAAAAGTGATCGTACCTATCTCCGGTGTTTGTCCTCGCTGCTCCAATTTGATCTTGATCTTCAAACTCGTTCCCACAACTTGATACCTGCAAACCACAAACAAAAAAGAGACATAAGGAAACTCCTACTCCGACATACTAGATTAAACAAATTCATCTACAATAGACAAGCATATGCAAAGATACATAAAAAGGATATATTAATGAGAACATTAAAAAGACACTTACAATATGTAGATGCAGTTGCAACAATCTCTCCAAGTCCTCCCTGTCCAGCCCTTGCATGATGCTCTCAATATCATAGGTTTGATATCCAAAATATTTCTCCCAAGATCATAAGTTTGATACCTCAAATCTTCCCTCCTTTCTCCATGGAAAGCCTTCATTATATAGGATTTGGAGGCTTAACCACCATGGAGAGGATCACTCATTAGATCCACTAAAATGGGATCTCCAAGATATTTAGGGAGAAAATAAATCTTAAGTATTTTAGGGAGGAAATATCTCTCAAGGGTTTTAAGGAGGAAATATTTCAACCATCCATGAGATCCTCAACCTCCCCTTAAAAATATGAAACCAAATGTGAGGTGGATTCTCACACTAAATGAATTACCTTTTTATGAATATTAATAATTAATTCATGTGCACATAGTATTTTTACCTTCATATAATATATTTCTCCTCCACATTGACTAGGGATTGTGAAATATGTTATTTCATGGTGTCGAGGTGTATGCGACACTTAGCAAGGTGCATATGACACTTTTACAACACTTGCAACACTTAGGGAAAGGTACCTAGGTGTGGAAATTTGATGTGTAACAATTTGTATAAGGATTATTGAAAGATGTCACACATTTTCTATAATTTCAGAAAGACCCAAGAAGCACAAAAGATTCGGGAGAATGAAATCCCCAACAATACCATTGGAAAGACTAAAAAATCTAAAGAATATGTATATTATTATGCCTCTGAATAATTTCATTCATGTCATGATGCTCCTTCAAATTATTCATCAAGACCATCAATGGTTTCAAGAGATGCATCAAAAGGAACAACTGCCCAAAGAAGAAGGCAACTACGTAAAGGCCCTTTAAATCCGCCAGAAGAAAATTTTCAGATGCCCAATATTTCTATGGAAAATTTTTCTACATTCTTTGGGAATACTTTGGAGGATGCAAAGAAACATTTTTTTATATTCTGATGTGCATGTGAATTTTCAATCTCACTAAAGATAATGTTACATGTATATTATTCTTGCAAACTTTGTGTGGGAATTCTCTTGAATGGTATAGTTCATTGTTGCCAGGTACCATTACTAGTTGGGACATATTATAAGATTTATTTGTTGAAAGGTTTTCCCACCCACCCTCTCCCATATGGAAGAAAGATAACAAAGTGATCAATTTTGAAGAGAAATCTAATCAAAGATTGGATGACTTTTCTGAGTCAAATCATGTTGATGAAGATGAAAATTCCAATTTGCAAAAATAAAACTTTGGCTTTGCATATACTCCATATGAACATATTTCAAGAAGCAAATTTGAGAATGAAATCAAGGAGTTTCCAACAAATACAAGAGAATATTTCAGCCTTGCAACAAAAGATGAAAAATTGCAAGAGCACTTCCGATAAGAAGAATTGGTGAAAGAATTGAATCTTGAGAAGAATGATGAGCAAGATTGCCTTTACAAGAAAGAAGAGTCTTTTCAGGATATTATTGATGAATCAAGAACCTTGGAAGTAGTTGGAGATAAGGAAAAATATGGATGTATTATTGCTTTGAAAACTCCTCAACTAATCAAATAAAATAGTATTCTTGAGCAACCAAGAATTGATTTCATTGAATTATGGTTCCAGAGCTTTGTTGGCCAAACAATGAAATCAAATTTTTAGCACACTCGGTTCAATTTTTCTCTAGCACACATTGAAAGTTCCCTTGACTCATTGGTACCAGTCTCAATATGTTTCAAAGTTTTGGAGTTCATTCCAAAGATCAAGTCAATGCTTGGATGGCTCCATTGGAAATCTACCTATACCTAAGGTGCCTCTTTCTTCCAAGTAAGATAGGGTAGGTAGATCATGTATGTACATATTTTGTTTCTTCGGTTCAAGTTTTGTACAATAAGGCGATATTTATATTGAAATTTGAAGATAACTCCACGAAAGATGAATAATTACAGGAATCTGTTTTAAACATGACTCCATAGCCCAATGGAGAAGGCATATGGTTTTGAGATTCTGGTGTTCTCAGCAACCCAGAGGGGGTTTCTATCCTACAGTTGAAGCCAATTGTTGACCAAAATTGGTCACCTGTATTTTCCCGCTCTTGGATTAATAAAAAAATGATATCGGAAGATGACTTATTTTTTTGAACTATTATAAGTTCATTGTGTATCCCTTAGCCTCAGATTTGTCGTGCATTTTTTGGACCAGAAATCCAAGTTCATATGCTCAATATATCTAGGTTTAAATTTCAAGTAGAAAAGGGTGTGCTTATTCCATGTGTAATAAAACTATTTTCTTCCAAACACATCTAAATTTTTTTGGGTCCAAGACCCATAACGTTCTTCTTGTTTCATGGGCCCAAGACCCTATTTTCTTCTTATTATATTTATCATTTCATATTACATGTTTGTACATAATCCTGATAGGTTTACTCGATATCTATTGGGTTTTAAGGTATGACAAGAGTATTTGGGACATAAATAAAAAAATTAAGCTTAAATATGAAGATGCTTTTTCGGTAGCGTTTTCAATTTAAAAATTTCCTTTCCACTACTAAAACGCTTGTGTGGAATGAATAT
>JASDQU010947796.1:19901-32827 GCA_032191745.1 Picea mariana
AATCAAAACCCCTTGACAAATGAAGGTGACCATATCTGCATTAATATGGTCAAGTCTCAGATTAATGTAGCCACTCGATCTCATGATTACAGTTCTTCACAGAATTTTGTAGGTCCAAAGTCTCCCCCTCCTCCAGAAACACCTTTGTAGATCGAAAAGGCAGAGCCTCCGCCTTGTATTCTTAAAGGAGTACTAAAACTCTCTACCAACAACCCTAATGCTAGATCTACCTAGAACTATTCGATTGTTGAAGATCTGGGTCAAACCCCTTGTGCGATGTTGGCTTTGGAGGTGTTCCAAACGTGTCCTTCACAGAGGAATTCCTTGTTATCTACATTAGGAGCTCTAGACCCGTGTGGCTCAAAGGTTATTAAGTTCGACGTCATGGATGTTAAGACTCGCTTTCCTTACCACGTGGCCTTTCAAATCCATGTGGATTACTCGAAGTATACCATCAAACGCATTGTTATTGATGAAGGTGTTGCAATGTGCATAATGTCCCTAACCTGTTGGAAAGCCATTGGATCTCCAACTCTCTCTCAATATACGATGACATTGACCACATTTGATGGTCGTTCTTTCCGACCCCATGAAATTCTTCCCACCTTTCCAGTCTAGTTAGGTGGAAAGACAGTAGAGGTGTTTGCCGAGGTGGTTGATGCGCCCCTTGAATAAAATTTATTACTAGGGTGTAATTGGACTTATGTTATGACTGAGATCATGTCGTCTATTTTCCACACTTTATGTTCTCCTCATGAAGGGAAAATAGTGACGATCGATCAATTATCCTTTCTGCATGCTAGTCCTAATGCATCAGTTGGACCTTCGATCCCAGTGATCGACAATTCTCATCCGACAACTGAAGATATTGGTGTCAGAATGTATTCCTCCCTCATGGGTACCTTTTATTTCCTGGCACCAATTCATCACATTTATTCCATGTCCAGTAGGTCTTCCTCATCGATGAGGTCCATTCCTTTCCATACTTCGTATTTCAATGAAACTTGGACCCTACCTTCCCTAACCATGTCTTGTGAAGTTCAATCACATATTGGAATGGAAATTCCACTATCAGCGACAGAGGTTGTGTATCAGGTTGTTCTTAACTCTACTGCTACCCCGGATCCTGACTCCTCGCAGATGGACAAGGAGGATCTCGTTCTAAATCCTGTATGGGCCACCTCATCGTCTTGTTCACATGATTTCCTCAATGATACTTTACCTTCGAATGAAGCCATCCTAGAGGCCATGAATGGTCCCAATAGGCCTTGGGATGATATGCATCATCGCTCTTATTTTCTCCCAAAACTTGTTAGGATCGAACAAGACGACTTTAGATCTACCTTGAGTGAGATGGTCGGTCACATCCTGGTTCCACTAGATACGCATGGTGTTTATGCCAAAGGAAACATGGCGAATATTTCTCCTACCATCACGATGGACATCTCTTGAGTTATTGGAAAAATTGAAAATGTATATATCGGTGTGGATTGTTCGCCTGAAGAAATTCAGATCTACACCGATCTCTTCAAAGAATTCTGTGACGTATTCGCTTGGTCATACAAAGAGATGTCAGGAATCGACCCTAGAATTTTTTAACATGAGATCAAGACTTATCCAGATGCTACACATGTTCGACAATGTCTTAGAGCTATTAATCCTAGGAAGGCCCTTGCTATTAAGGAAGAGGTATAGAAACTACTTAATGTTGGTTCCATCTACTTGGTTCCCTTGACTGAATGGGTATCCAACCTCGTTCCCATGAATACGAAACAAGGAACCATCCGTGTATGTATGGATTTTCAAGACCTGAACAAGGCTTGTCCTAAAGACAACTTCCTGACACCTTTCATTGATCATATTCTTGATGAGTGTGTGGGAAGTGAGGTTTTTTATTTTATGGATGGATTTTCAGGATATAATCAAATTCAAATCAAACCCAAGGATCAACACAAAATGACGTTTATTTGTCCTTAGGGTACTTTTTCATACCAGAAAATACCTTTCATCCTTCAAAACGCCAGAGCAACCTTCCAATGCGCCATGACCTTTTATTTTCATGATCTCAAACACATTGTCAAAGCTTACCTTGATGATCTCGTTGTTCACTCTCGCAAGAGAGTAGATCACTCTACTCACCTTTGACTAGTATTTGAGATATGTTGTTATTATCGCATCTGTTTGAACCATCACAAGTGCTTCTTCTGTGTTAGATTTCGATTTCTCTTAGGATTCTTAGTCTTTGAGAATGGGATCATGGTGGATCCTATGAAGGTTGAGGCAATACTTTGATTTCATCCCCCGCGCAACATTCAAAAACTTCAAGGTTTACAGGGGAAGGCCAGCTTTCTACATCGGTTTATAGTGAACTATGCCAATTTAACTAACGGTTTCATGCATCTTTTGAAGAAGGATGCTTTGTTTATATGGGATGAGCAAACCCAGGAATCCTTCGATGCTCTTAAGAAATCCTTGGTATCGACGCCTTTGCTAAAGCCTCCAGACTTCAGTAGAGATTACCTGCTTTATATCGCCGCATATAAAGGGACAATTGTTATGGTTTTGGTTCAAGAGGACGATGAGCTCCGCAAGCAAATTTTCTACTATCTTAGTTGAAACTTAATCGGTCATGAACTTAAGTATTCTCACGTCGAGAAGCTAGCCTTGGTCGTCATACATGCAGTTCAAAGATTACGGAATTATATATTGCTTTGGAAAACTACCGTAGTTTCATATATCGATCAATTTCAATACGTCCTTACTCGGCGTATCATAAGGGGAAATTACAATAAGTGGATTGTTATTTTGCAAGATTTTGATCTCGATTTTGCTTCGGCAAAGTCTAAGAAATCACCAGTTTTTGCTGAGTTAATATCATACTTCCCTCGACTAGATGAGGACGTTATTCATAACGATTCATTCACAGATGAACATATTTTCCTTATCTCATCTTCAGACCCATGGTATGGAGACATTTTAATCTATCTTCAAACCTTGAATTTCTCTCAACATATGTCGAAACATGATCAACAACATATACGGTATCAAGCTAAAAACTACCTTATCATCGGTCATACTTTGTATCATCGAGGCATAGATAATATTTTGCATCATTGTTTGACTCACGAGGAAGCTGAGTCGGTTCTCAATGACTGTCACAGTGGGGCTTGTGGTGGTCATCTATTCGGGCTTGCAACAACCCAAAAAATATTGCGAGCTGGTTATTTTTGGCCGTCAATTTTTAAATATTGTGTTGAAGCAGTCAAGAAGTGTCACCCTTTCCAGGTGTTCGCTCAAAAAATGCACTTACATCCAACCCCTCTACACCCGGTCATCACCATCGGTCCCTTCACCACACGGGGGGTAGATTTTATGGATTGTAACCCAACTTCGGCTGGGGGGCATCCACATATTATCGTCGTCGTGGATTACTTCACTAAATGGGAAGAGGCCATGGCTACTATTAAATCTGATGGTAAGAAAACAACATTCTTCATATTCAACCAAATTATAGCCCAGTTCGAAATCCCGAAGGAGATTTTCACTAATCACGGCAGTCACTTTCAGAATGAAATGATGGAGTTAGCATCAAAATTGGGGCTTAAGCATGGTCATTCTTCCACTTATTATCCCAGGAAAATGGACAAGTAGAGGCTATGAATAAATCTCTCAAGACCATTTTGCAAAAAAATGTCTTCCAGAGAAAATATGATTGGAATCTAATGCTTTACCATGCGCTTTGGGCATATTGAACCTCGGTTAAGACTTCCATTGGTTTTTCTCCTTTTCAATTAGTACACGGTGTGGATTCGATCCTTCTGATTGAATGTTAAATTCCTTCCCTTAAACTGGCAATCAAGCTCCTACCTGACACTTATGATCTTGAAGAATGCCTCGTGCACCTAGAACGTATAGATGAGTAGCATAGAGACGCCTCTACGATTATCGAAGAAAATAAACAACGTGTGAAGGTTAAATATGATAAGTATGTCTGTCCTCAACAGTATGTTGAGGGTGACTTGGTCCTCTTGTATGACCAAGCCAAATAATCGTTGGGGGTAGGAAAGTTCAACCCCATGTGGCATGGTCCTTATATCGTGCAACGTGTTTTAGAAAAAGGAGCCTATGAATTGGAGGATTATGAAGGGAATATGCTTGATTAGCCTAGAAATGGGCTCTACCTTAAAAGATATTACACTTGAGCCCTCAATATTGGGCATGAATCTTTGTATACTAGTGTATCTTAGTGTATATATATATTTTCCTTTGTGTCATCGGCTTGCTTATCGAGTTTTCACTTGGTTGGCAAATGTCAACAAACTCTTCAGTTTACTTAGCATTCGTAGACGATGCTAGTCATCATACACGGAACTTAGCTTCCACTGCTTTCATCATTTACTCACCTGAGGGCCAACTAGTGTCTTCCGGTGGAGTTTGTCTAGAGACATCAATGAATAATTTGGTTGAGTATAGCGTTGTTATAGAGATTTTGCATGACGCAATTTGACACGGTGTTCGGTATTTAGAGGTTTTCCTGGATTCCCAATTAGTAGTATGTTAGTTAAACGGAAGTTACTGTGTGCAAAACCCTAGTCTTCTCCAACGATTCCTACGGGTACGAATTTTGGAATGATACTTTGATTTTATTACTTATTATCGCATACCTATAAGTTCTAATTATGTATTCGATGCATATGTTAATTATCTTTTATATTTGAATTTGTCACATAACTAAAGTAAAGAAAACACATTTCATCAATGTACACATTGTAACATATATAAGTAAAATCGAGGACCAATGTTTTTTATATTTCATCTCTCCAAAAATATGGTGTCATGGTAATAAATGGGGCTCACACCCTCAAAATACATATATGGCCGGTAGATATAATGACCACGGCATATATGCATGTGGCACCGGATTTGTATCATGATAGCACACTATGGCGTTTGAGAGACACCGGAAGAGTCGCACCCATGCATGGGGCACACCCACCACCTGTCGCTGCATAAACTCTGGAAGATCCTCCACCTGAACCATAGGAATCATGTGCGTCAATCAAGACAGGTTCCCCCGCACATTTTGTAGCACTCTCTCTACATCTCCTCCCGCATGCTCATCTCCCTGGTTCCTCCACCGATGTCTTGGGAATCCATCTGGTCGTCGCAGACCCACATCTGCATGACAAAGTCGTAGTTAATACTTGATACCATACAAAAATATTTGTGTTTTTATTATTTTTGAAAAAACCCCAAAAAATGAAATATATAAAACTTTTCATACCTATATCACCGTAGGTGGAGCCTAGTGGAAAAGGCATATATGGATCTCCTCTGTAGTCAATCCCATCATAAGGGTAGTCTTCTATGGATATCACATGTCGACACCACCAGAAGAAGTACTTGTTGTTGTAGGGGGTTGGTACCCTACCACCTCATAACGTTGGTCCACTGTGACATGGTTGGATCGTGCGGTCCATGTGGAATGATCTCTACTCTAGGGCTCAAGCCTAGAACCCGCTCAAAGAAAAAACTACACAAGATGGATGCAAACCTGAAGTTGTTTTCCCTCCCTTGTTTACAATCTGTCAGTTGCCTCTTCATGTTATCTAGTAGTGAGGTGCACCAATCATAAAATGTGGGTTGTAAACACTCCACTGCATAAAACATGAGTGGCCTTGATGTCTGGTACAAGGAGGCTAACCCTGTGATCTGTGTAAGTATAAGAACAACGATTTTTAAAATCAGGTTCGCGATTGCCCTGATGGGGAGTTGGCTCCCTACCTTTTTTGTGCTTGTAACACAATCGGTGGGAATGTAGTCCTCTTTGTTCATACCACCCCCAACTCCCTAGTATTTTAGATTCACCATATTGTCCCGACGAGACAATCCTGTGATAAAATAGACAACATCTACTTTAATCTTCAATGGTTGCCCATCAAGATTGAAGGCCTCTGTATCCAGATCCCAGAAGTTTACCAACATTTGGACTAACCTCACTTGAGCCCTCATTCCTTTGAGATCCAAAACTTGTAAATTCCACATATTTTTAGAGGTATTTGGGCCCCTGCATCTCTTTCCACTACTGCATCTACTTCCTCATGCTCTCTCTCTTTATCTCCATTCAAGCACCATCCTGCCAAAGGAGAACCATTTTTTGAGTTAAATTCATATAAAAACTTGTTTGTGGAGTTGTATGCAGGATGGAGTGTTAATAGTCATGTATAGGGCTACATATACGTGGGAAGGATTTTCTTTGCCCACGTACATGTCTCCATATACGTGACCCAATAAATGGTAGCTCGCATACACCCTAATTTATATGGTACACCCTCAAATACTCAAAAAGTGAGGACTAAATTTAAAATTTAAACCACAATAAATGAAGAGGATGGAAAGAGAACTTACTTGGTCCAAATGGTTGTCAATTCTATTGATCGTAGCTCCCGCAATCAACACTTGAATATCATGGGAAAATTGGTCCAAAATGCACTATGTGGGTAAAAAACTCAAATGGTATGGTAAAATTAGTTGTTTTTACTATTAGTAGAAAATCTTTATCCACTTTATATAGTTTATGCTAACTTTTCGACCTAATGGACTAATAGTGTAGTGGAAGGGGTTGGTTTTGGTGGTTTTGTCCAAGGATTTTTGTGGTTTCTAGCATCATATCGCTCGTTCGTGACTTCGGCAAGTATTTTCTTTTACCAACATATAGGATAGGTTGTCACTCCATCTTGCATATTTGCATTATCCTATGACTATGATCCATATGCCTTAGGTACAATCCCATTTATTAGCGACACATAACCTTCTTACTACTACTAGAAGTGTCGTTATTAAGTGGTAGATGCTTACCAAACATGAGTGCCCTAGTTAGAACCTTTGTGCCATTCGATTCCCATGTAGAAGTTATTCCATAGGACCGAGATTCCCTTATAGTTCCAATATGACTTTGCGTTTGAACCCCATATTCTTACTCACAAGCATTCTGATATGTACCTATGGGACTCCCACCGAGTCTTAGTTAAGCTATTTTCCGACTCTCTAAAAAGGTGAAAATATTTCCAATTGAACTTGTCTCTTTCACACTCATTAAATGGATTTGAAAGGACATCTATTTGGTGTAAGTTTAACACTTTTTCAGACCAAGTAGACTAATTTCGAAAAAAGAATACTCTAGTCATCATTGGCTAAAAGAGTTCTCCTGGGTAATTTTTTATACTTTTTCGGGCCTAGCAGACTAAATCTACGAAAAAGGACATTCTTTGGAGTTAATTTGTAATTGCATTTCATCCTCCTACTTGCATTATTGAGCCTATTTCCATTTCCCACTTTCTCGTTACAAGCCCATTACCTTAGCAATTTGCATCACTAGCCAAACAAAGCCTTGTTTTTATCCTTTGCAACTTGAGACCCTCTACCCTAAGAGGAAACATTCCCTCGAGTGTCCATGTCCTGCATGCACCTCCTTGCATTGAGCATAGGTATGTTCCACTATTGGAACTAGTTTCTTACTCATGACACGTGTTTCCTCCATTGTATCATAACATTCATTTGCCTATGAAAAAACAAAAAAAGACGGGTGGGAAAATAATATTATCTCATATTGGAAGCAGTCGTGTTGCCTTTGAATAGAGCAAAAACTTTTGAGTCCACTTGTCATCCAAAGTTTGGGTTTAACATGACCTTATGAAAATGAGCTCGTTACTTAGATTTTACTCCTCCGACTGATTACTCTTCTAGTCCCTATGGAGAGTTTGATTGATGTCTCTTGCATCACGAAGTTTCATTATCAATTCTATGCTACCAGAGTCCTCCATATGTCTCATGCTCTTTTTCAAAGGATGTCTATAAGCCTATGTCGACCATTTCTCAGAACTCTTGACTTTGCATGTCGACCATACCCTCAGTGTGTCTCAGAGTTACATGAAGTTCTAGTCCTACCATGCACCCTGGTTCTACTTTCATTATGGGTAGGTAACCTTGAACCTAACAGTCGACATCTCCTCATTGGTCCTTGATTGGGGGGTTTCCCTTGTGTTCTATGGAAATAAATCTATTCACACATTGGGATTCGTGCAGTGTCTTGGATTCCATTAGCCTTATTGATGGTTTACTCTCCTTTGTCGACATTCTTTCTTATTGGATGTTATTCATAGGGTATTTTTGTGCAATACTTGCATCTGGTGCATGCAAAAGACGCACAAGTTTGTTGGTTCTTGAACATCCTCTTCGTCCAAGTTCCTCCAAATCATCAAGCCATTACTTTGTACCTTGTGCTGACTTATGAGAGATTCCTTAATGCTCTCCTTTTAGCGGGTCTCCTTCCATTGACTTCAGCTCATCTATTCTGGAAGTGGGGTCTAAAGTCCTATGAGTACCTAGAGGCTTGCAACAATCAGTGGTAGGTTCTCCCGCCTTCAACAGTTGGGAATACATCAATGTCTCCTGATCGATGGATTCTTCATGTGTTTGACCTCAACACCTTTATTCACACTTGTAAGAATGTACTCGATGCCTTGATACCTACTTTGATTATTGGTAGGTTGTCTCGCATTTGTTAACGGTATACATTAATGACTAGTAATCAAACGAAGTCTCATTGTATTCGAACTCAACTCCTCTATTCACATGATGTCGACTTGCACCTTTAGCGAATCGTGTAGAAGACATGGAGCATCAGTGTACAGTAGCAACTTTCCTAATTTGTTTCTATCATTCATTGGGCCAGTACTTATATGAGTTCAGTGATCATGGGAGATCAGATTGTACTCCATTGTATACAGATATCTTCAAATTGATTTTGAGACTAGTTTCATCGGACCTTGTTCGTGACTATGACAACCTATGTCATGTGTCTACTTTGTATTTCCTATTCATGGACATGAACATTTGTTTGGTATATTTCCACATGGATCTGCAGTGTAATTCAAATTGGTAGCCATGTGTACAAAGTCATTATGGATTTTAATATTCTCATGAGCAACTAGTTCTTCTAGCTTAGTCTCCATTACTCCACTTATGGGAACTATAATGTATTTCAGCCATCGCAGATACTCCTCTGACCTCACACATTAGGGGGAATCTGTTATAGTAATTTTTTCCTCACCCCATGCAACTTGCTCAGAGGGCCTTTCCATTTCCCTATGTAGACTTGAAGTCCCCTTTTGCACTTCCCAGAGCCAAAAAATCATATTTTTCCACACATACGTGCCACACAAGTTAGACAACATGTGTATAAGTAGGTTGCACCACTACAGCCCGCTTACATCAAGTTTGGTGCTCAAAATTTAAAAAATGCGTCGATTTTCCATGTCATGTCACAAGACCCATGATCCTTGACCTTCCATATACTGGAAACGTTCTGATTATGCCCTTCAGTTCCATTTGAAGACTATAAATTGGGTCATATCCAAATCGTGGAAGAGGAGAGAATTCAACTTTTGAGAGCAAAGATACTTTGGAGAAATTTTCACTTCACATTGAGTCTGCAACCCCCCCATGTGGATGGGTGTACAGTCTTCATGGGGTATAAACATGGCTGAAAATAAAGACCTATGAAACAAGAAGACAATTAGGCTCCACAACCAACATGAAGCTTGTAGATCTCAAATCAAGTGCCAAGGTATCAAGGAAAAAGCATCGACAACACCTTGCGCCAAACACAACGAGGAGGGTTTCAATCTTTATGCACATATTCCTATCCAAATATTTTGAAGTGAGGGAACAATCAAGCGGACATGTTCTGGTTTTAAGAAGTGTTCTTTAGGTGTTGTGCAATTGGATACAACCAGGAATAGGTTCTTAGCAGCTAGTGCTGAATTTGAAATCAAGTTTTGGGGCATGAATAACACTAATATCCTGAAAACAATTGATGTTGAGGGTAGTTCAACACTCCAAGCCAGTCCTCTCCTTCATTTCAGTAAAGATGATTCCCTGTTGGAAGTCACAACAAATAACAATGGCATAAATATCTTAGCCAATGCAGAGGGACCTCGCTTGATTCATATGCTCGAGAATAATAGAGCCTTTGAGGGAACGAGGGTGTCACCAGATACAACGACAACAAAGTGTAGGTCTCATAGGATACCTAATGCAACGCATGCGACCAAGGTAGTAAGACTAATATACACTAATTCAAGTGTTGTTGTTTTAGCACTGGCATCCAATGTTCTCCATAAGCTATGGAAATGGCAGATCTTATTAAGTCACAAAATTAGTAAATTAATCTCTAGATCCACATTTACAGAGATTCATTCCAAATTAAGGCAATGATTGAGCATTCAAATTATACTTGAGATTATCCAGGAAGAACATCAACAGTTATAGGATAAAAATAGGACAGATGGCCCTAATCTTAGACATTTAGATCATGCCCAACCTTTCTAGGATTAAAATCAACAAGCGAATGGCAAATGACAGATATGATCAACGAATCCATCAACAAACCAGCTCCAGCATTCGATATCTTTTTGCAACCAAATTCTAGATTTAGTTTTATGTTAAATTATTGTTTGATTTTATTTTCCATTGATGTGAATCTTCTGCAAGGTATTCAATCTAGCAATTTTAATACTTTCCAGTTGAATGTTGAATTTGTGTGAGTCATTTTGATTCCTTTGCTATTGCTTTGCAGCGCAAGTTATGATGGAAGGGTTTTCATATGGAAAATTGAAGAAGACCTAGGAGACGATGATAAAATAAAGATAACAAAGAAAATTGTTTTTTCCATTTGAATATTAGGGGATTGGGAGTCTGTTCATCCTCATGTCTGTTGGCATTCTCAGCAGAATTTAATTCATTGACAATGATTAAACTTAGTATTTCAGAATTATCTTTTGATGCTTAATACTTATTTATTAGTGATTTGTTTTTTAATTTTTTTATTAGCTAATTATCTATTTATATACACATAAAAAGTACAAATTGACAGGGTGTCAGGTTGTTCAGAAGAGAGCATGCCACCCAATTTTCAAAAAATATGAACATGTTTTTTATTTACCAGACTATCAGCAAACCTACTTCTCTATCTAAAAGTATTAGGATATGCATTAACCAAAGTTTGAGATCTTGAAATATTAATCTAAGCAAATGCCCATAGGAGCCATGATTAAAGTATTTATTAAAAACATAGGAAAATATGTGCCCATAACACAATGGATCTGGGAATCAATTCACGAGGTATGAATCCACATCCATTGGAGTTGTTGGAGTTCCTATTCCCTCCCCATCCTAGTCTTCTTCCTTTTCCTTTGTTGCTTCAATGTCTTATGTTGTTGTTGCTTCTGTTGCCTCTAATCCTGCTGCTACTACTTGCCCCATTACTTCATCATTTCCCATTTCAAAGCCCCGAATAGCATTAATTGGGGCATCATACTTGGAATCTAGTTGGACCAACCTTTGAATAATAGCATCCTCCTCAAGCCCTATTCTTTAAATTCCTCATGCAATTATTTCCTTGATATGAAAATACAAATCCACAATTTTGATATACTTAGATTCTCGACTCTTGGAGAAGCCAGTGTTTGGAATAAGTTTCCTAATATCTGCATCTACCTCTAAATTTGCAATTATTCTCTTTTCATCTTGGCCCTATCCTCCATGAATTCAATCTCTCTACTCACTGCATCTGAATATCGAGTCTGGTAGGAAGTTGTAATGGATGTTGCCTCCCTTGTCTTCTTCCTATTAGAGGGTCCTTCTCCTATTTTATTTTCGTCCCCTACCCTTGGGTGGTCTGCCTCTTTGTTTTTACTCATGTATGTGGCCTTGTGTGAAGCATTGGTTGTTGTAATCCATGTGTTGCATAGAACACTAGCCACCATATTGGTGATCCCCCTGCACCACCAACTCTCCAGGTGAATGAAAACCACTGACCCTTCCAAATCCACATTCATTATGCTCAGGCTTTCTCCATTGAACTTGTTTTCATGCACTTCCCATATCATCATAATGTTAAGTAACAACATTCGTGGGAGCTCCCAAATCATCCTCATGGACTGAGTACTCAGTCGCTCCCAAATCATCCCCATCCTCTGAAGTATGATCTTAGACCTCGAGTTTACTATTTTAGCGTGTTGTAGAGTCACATAGATTTCAGCCTATTCCACACAAAGAATTGATCATTTTGACTGGTGAACACCATACACATAGACAAATAGTAGTAGTGTTTTTTTGTTGTTAAATTACTCTAGATAATGTTTCCTTATAAGAGGTTTGCTAACATTTTTATGATCACCACCACCATGTAATACATATGAACATGGTGATGAGTACATTTTCTAGCATTAACTTGCATTCTGTGATAATGAGTTATGAATTTCATATGCAGACACACCTTATAGCTAACTCTATTATTGTATCTCCAAACCATGCAACCTGGGTGGAAAATCTTTTGCTTGCAACACCTACCAACTTATTTGATTTTTTTCCCAATAGTAGATTCCCCCGCCCCGACTTGTGTTCTAGCACATCTGCAACTAGCATTAATTGTATTTTTTTCAATTTAAAGTCATGAACCAGACTGGAAAACCAGATTGCAAAAGTGGTCACAAAAAATACACAAAATATTTAAATTTGAATTAAAAAATATATCATGTACATCTGTTGGATCATGTTGTCATTGATGCCAATGGTTTGATTGATTGATGTCATTTATTGATGTCAAGTGATTGATTGATTTTAAAGGATTGATTGATTGATGATTGATGTAATATAATATGTATTGTCCTTGATGAGAATGCATAGATTGAAGATGGATCAATGAGTTGTCATTGATACATGATGAAGATGGATCGATGTGGTTTCATTGGTATATGATGCATTGTTGGAAAAATGTATAGATGACTCATTATTGTCTTATCATGATTGATAAGGTGCACAAATGGATGAACTCCAAAGTGGTCCCCTTATGGTGAAAGCCC
>JASDQU010947797.1:9132-22923 GCA_032191745.1 Picea mariana
TAGTTGGCCTTAGATTTTTCAGTGTGTTCTATTATTCTCCACAATTGAGCCTGTAGACGATAAAGGTCTTCGCTGATCACATAGGATGCAAGGGATGCCTCTGGAAGGCTATCAACCCTTACCTCCTAACCCTCCAGAAGAAAACTACCGTAGAGAGGTAGAAAATCAATCCGACCCTGGAAGTGTTATTGCTCCTCCGTTAGATAAATCAGAAGGTGCTTTGGTCACGGTTGAAAATCCCACTACATCTGTGTCGGTAACTCCTCTCGAACCACTTTTGGTTCGTTTAGACTCCCTTGGGAATGTCATAGACGAAGAGGACCCACGATTACCGGAGAGGATTTTTACCGAAACATATATCAGATCCACATAACCAATCTTTGGTGATGAGTATAGGACTATTGTTCGTCCTAGCACTGTAGTAGATACCAATCATGCACCTTCTCATTCGGTATGGAGGACTTCATCGGGATGTGATCTCTATGAACATTTCGAATCCTTTCGACAACCCTTTCATCCTCATGACCCTCCTAGTGAAACAAGACCATCCGGTCAAACCATGAATCATCCAGTCGATCAGGTTATTAACCCTACTATTACACCATCACAAGTCCATCCTAATGTTGGACTCATGACCTCTACTCATATCCAAATAACTTCAATATCTACCTCCATTTCCACAAGCTTTTACTCTACAGCTCCACATGTTCCACACGATCCTGTTGGGACATCTTCTCACCCGAGAATGCAGACCCCTGTTGGAAAAACACAACCAGCTGGAGGGAAACCACCATCTAAAGAACCTTTCCCTCTTGGAGGACTACCTTTCCATGGTGGGCCTACCCCTCCCGGGGGACAACCCCCTTTTCATGCTCTTCTTTGAGGGCACTCTCCATTTGCCAGTCATACCCTGGTTGTAAATACACCACTGGAAGGGGGGAAACCTTCATTTAGTAGAAACCCTTCAAAATCATGGGGAGTATATTCAGGAGGCACTTTCATTCAACCCCATGTTGGGGGGCACTCATATCATAATCCAGTAGGAGGAGTATCAAATCTTGTTCCTTTTGGAACATCTTATGGACAACCTTATCCAGGTGGCATCCCAAACACCACCTGGAGTTATCCAGGACCACAGTCTTATCCTCCTCATGGGTCTAATGTGTATTCGTCTCTAGGATCTACTCCTTACCATTCTCAAGGGAAGAATGTTTATCCTTCTCATGGGAAAGCAAATCACCTGGCCTATAATGCTCAGAACCCATCAGGTTATGCAAATGTTTCTCATCCACCATCGAATCCTGTTTATCCTGGCTAGAAACAACCGTATGTAGGAGGACCTACTAGTTACAACTATCCATCTAACCTAGTTTATGGTCCTACTAGTGTTCCTATGTCGCACCAATATCATCCACAAATTAACCGACAACTACCTTTCCTTGCGACTCTGGATCTCCCAGACTTGTCTCAGTTAACTAATGATCCTATTTTTCATTCACTAGTTTGGCCAGTCATTCCAGCTAAACTTCCTTCTGATATTCATAAATTTGATGAAAAATATGGCAAATATCCAAACAACCATGTGATGACTTTCAATTTGTGGTGTTCATCAAACTCCCTCATGGATGATTCTATACGTTTTCATCTTTTCTAGCGAACACTTATAGGCTCGGAAACAAAGTGGTATATTGAACTACCACGTGCTTCTTTTCATGATTTCAATTCCCTCGCCATGTATTTCCTCATGCACTTTCAACTACCTATTCGCTACGAGACGGGTACTGAACTCTTGACCTCCCTTCGTCAAACTAACTCCGTGCATATCTTTGACCATATTCATGAGTGGAGGTGACAATGAAGGATGATCAAGGCAATCATTCATGACATATTATTGGCAGAATGGTTTACTAAATCACTTTTAACCCCGATCGCTCATAATGTCACTATGGGTGGTGCGGTCACAGAGGAACAAGCCATCGCTCGGGCTTAGTATTTAGATTTGGTTTATTTCTAATCTGGTACTTTGTATGATTTTCTTCCAAATGTTGCTCGAGCTAATACCGATCCATCTAAGCCATCATCCTCATCTCATGCAGATGGTGTTATCGGTTCTCTTAAAACTCAATCTTTTTCCCAATCGACCACACTCTCCTCTACCTCCCCCCAAACTCAGATCTCTAAGGTGAATGTAGTTCAATCTACCCCTTCACAACAATCTGGAGGTAAGAAGAAGACAAAGAATAAATAAAAAAATAACAATGAACAACCAAAAAATCAAACACCTGCTAACGAAAAGCAACCACAATGGAAACTGAAATTCCTGTGTATCATTTGTGGTGATGATCACTACACTTGAGACTATCCACTTCGTAATGAAGTGGCCAAAACTTTCCAAGGAAAGTCACAACCCATTGTGCTTACTCAGCCTTTTCCACAACAACAATCCATGGTTGCTGAAACCCCCTCTCTTGGGGGCAGTTCTAGCCATCCTAATGATGAGGCCTCATCGAGTGCACATATTTATATGTTTAATGGGATTAATTTGACCACTCACTCTAAGACATACGACACACCAGGTAACCCTGACAAAGGAAAAGACACTAACCGTACCAGTAATTTACCAGATCCATCATCATCCTCCGTTAGTATTCCATCGATTAATCCTCCGTCTGGACCACTTCAGATTGAGAAACCCACATTTGACTCTATCTTACACCCTCCTAAGAGCACTATACGTAAAGCTACCTTTAATCCTAGTTCACATGCTACCCAGAACTACAACATTGTTGAAGATTTGGATCAAGCACATGTGCTATGTCTGCATTAGAAGTTCTACAGCACTGCCCCAGTCAATGTAGAACGTTCTTGGCCTCTCTTGGCACTGTTGATCCTGATTTTTCCAACCATATCATGTTTAACCTGGACAATTATGCATGTCGACTCTCCCACCAAATTGCTTTCCAAGTTGATGTTGTTGTTCACAATCAACAAATCCACCGAACTATTCTGGATAAGGGAGCCTCAACTTGTGTCATGTCTTTAGTTTGTTGGAAAGGTTTAAAATCACCCACACTTAACAAATCCCCAATGATGTTACACACCTTCGATGGGTGAGGTTTTCATCCCCATGGGATTTTACAGTGCTTGCCCATCCAATTGGGTGGAAAAATGGTTACTGTTGATGTCGAGGTGGTCGATGCTCCCCTCGATTACAACTTGTTACTTGGAATAAGTTGGTTTTATGTTATGACTGTCATTGCCTCGTCAGTTTTTCGATGTGTTCAATTTCCTCATCAGGGAAAAATTGTCACTGTTGATCAGTTGGATTTCTGCACGACCGATGCTCGCGCTCCCGCTACCAAAAATATACCTTTCTTAGGAGACCATAAGATCACATATGAAAGCATTGGTGTTGGCTTACTGAAATATTCTAGCCTCATGGATACCTTCCCTACACCACTTCCACCGAATACACATCATATTTCCACCATCGATATGATTTCGACCATGGCTTATCAATCTTTGGAATCATCTGAACCTTGGATTGTATCTTGTCCATTAATCGATGCACTAGGTGACACCATGCCACTTGGTCCAACCGAAACATCATACATTTCTATCCAATCCACTTCTCCCTCGGCAGATGACCAACATCTATTGGCACCTGACAATTCCTCGATGCAATCCCGATTGAGTTCCTTGTCGTCTACAATCGACTGCATTTCCCCAATTTTTCCTTTTGATGAATCTATTCCGGCAATGCTTTGCATTGACAAGTTACCTTGGGATAATAATTGTCACCGATCCTCTTTTTTTTCCCCTCGTGAAGAAATTCGGGAAGATATACACTCTATCTCCCCTCCTGGTGTTGATTTTCCATCATCTCCCATGATTTCAACTTTCGATGATTTGGATCCGGTAGTGGACATGGGGATTTCTTTGGTAGGGTTGTTGGAGCCTGATCTCCTTAATCCTATCGTGACCCTTGACATGTGTTCCTTCCCGAGTGACTATCTTCCATATAGCGAAGATCTTTTGGGAGCCATGACCGAGTTTCGTCCCTTGACATGGTATCCTTCCAGAGTGTTATTCTCTTGGAAGCCATGATCAAGCAGAGGCTATGAGCATAGTTTCTCTTCTCTGTGGCAAGCTTGTTAAAAAATGAAACAGAGGCCCTAAGCATAGTTCTTTTCTTGTGTCAACCTCATTAAAAAATGAAACAGTCACCTCTTTTGAACCTTCTTTTCATACACCCTTCTCCTTTTTCTCATCTTGTAGAGAAATTGGTGACAACCTCAAAGTCGGTGAATGAATTGAAGCTTGGGGGGCATGTCCCCACCCTTTGATGATCATTCTGGAGTTAAGCCACTAGCTTTTCAAGCTGCGGGCATACCGAGCTTACTCTTTGTTCTTTCTTGTGCTCGAAAATACATGAGAATTCATCTGGGTAAACTTTTATTTCTTTTTCGGACCTGTATGGATACACGAAAAATGAATCCCCTGGAGTCTCCTTTAAGCTCTTTTCAGACTCTCTAAACATGAAAATATCGTCAAGTGATCTTGCTTCCTTTTCCACTCATTAAAAGGTTTGAAAGGGCATCTTTTGAGTTATAATTTATCCCTTTTTCAGCCTCGTGAGACTAACATTATGAAAAAGGAAAACATTGTAGTCATCTTTAAGTTCTTTTCAGACTCTCTAAACATGAAAAGATTGTTGAGAAACCTTTTTCTCTTCATGCTCGTTAAAGTATTTGAAGAAAATGTCTATTGAGTGATAGTTTATCTCTTTTTCGGTCTCATCAGACTACTTTACGAAAAAGGAACTGAGAGATTTCTCTTTTAAGTGTTTTTTCCAGATTCTATTATCATGAAAAACCTTCGAGTTTACCTTCTCTGGACTCGTTAAACCATCATACATTGAAGGGCCCATATGGGATTGAACCCTTACTTCTTCCAGTTCATTAAACAAAGGAAGAGGAACTTACTGAAGGTGAGTTATATCAATCATGTGTTACCCTCCTCGAGATCGTTAAATTAAAAAGAGGTACTCGTCTATCTGGATGGGGGAAAAAATTGAAAGAAGAAAGCCAAGCAGTTTTTGAGAACATTACCAAGTAACTCTTAGAGTTTCCCTTGAACACAACACCTTGTCTTTGCATGCATTTTAATTCATTTAACCTCTACACTGAGCCAATCCTTTGAGTTTCGTTTACTCCTTTGGGTCACCCGATGTAAGTCACAACATCCACTGCATCATCAAGTTTTGGTCCATGTCATGTTTTTGCTGTCATGCCTCAGTGTTCAAGGGAAGTATCTACCTTGAGAGTCAGCCATCAAAAATATATTGTCTCAATACCCATGTCAGCCCATGTTCATTTGATCTACCAAATTACATCTTTGTGTCTGTTTCACGTCGTTGATGAGGGATACATCAAGGCCCTCCTTCGACGAGTCTATTCCTATCGACTTCAACACATTATCCAGGAACTAGACTTAGAAACCAATTAGTACTTTGGGACCTGCATGCCTCAATGGCAGGCCTCCTCACGTTTGACAGTGTGTTTAAATCATTGACCTCTAATCAAATGATTCCAAAGATGATCGACTTCAGCTCATCCATTCACATTCGTTGGAATGTACTAGAAGTACCTTGGGAATCATTGACATCAATGGTGATCTCCCTCATGTTTGTTAACAGTTTACACCATTGACTGATAATCAAGTGGTTTCTGCCATGTTAGACATCGGGACATCTATTCACATGGTTGGATTCGTACTACATCAGGATCGGTAAGAAGACCCTAGGTTGAGTGATCACTCTGATATGTACTTTACTCGGGTTGTGATGGAGTTTATTTTGAACAATGACACATATACTATCACATAGATCCACTTTGTATTGGTCGTGGCTATGTCTTGTCATCTCGTAGATCCACCGTGTATTCTTCGTGGCTATGATCAATTCAGTTCATGGGAGTATAGATCCACAGTGTATATTCAATGGCTATACCATTTTGTCAATATAATTATGGATCCGCAGTGTATTTATGGCAGCCATATCTTGTAAGTCTTTATCACTCAAGCATAGGTATGCCTGCCTTGGGTTTGAAGCATGTCTTAACATTTGTTTGATGGTTGTTTGCAGCTTCTGTCAAGTTCTCTGAGCCCACACCCTTGCTTAAAAGTATGCAAAGTATTTTAGTTATCAGTTCTCGTCTTCTAACTTCACACTTTGGGGGGCAATCTGTTACACCTCAAAATTACTCACTTCGCAAGTGTCGCAAGTGTCATCATTAGTGTCACAACTGTCTCATCTTGACCGCAAGTGTATAAGTGTTGTTAACATCATACTTCCTTATTGCCTATGTCATGCCTCAAACAACATGAGAGGGACACTTAGGACACCTCAAATATTAGTTATGAAGAGGAGGAATCAATTTACTAGAAGTACAAGTTTCTTGCCATTGAGAGAAACACTAAAAAATGAGTTTCAGAGAGGAGCGCTCCCCCATACACTATTAGGGAGAATTATAACACTCTGTCCACCCTTTTGGGGGAGCATTATAACACTAGTGCTTGCTTTCCTTCTCTTGTGGAGTGCTATAATGCTTTGATGCCCCTTTTGGAGGAGGCTACCTATTCTAGGCGAAATTTGGTTTGTTGAGAAGATTGAGGGAAATATCTCCTCAATATCTAAAGGTGGTTGGCTTTGAATCCTTGGTCAAGCCATGATCTTAGGGAAGATCCATAAATAAAGGAGGAAATTCCTCAACTTACCCCAAATATATCTCAAGTAGTTGGGCCTCTTCAAGCCTATTTAAACAGGCCTTCTCATGGTGAAAGAGATGGGGAAAAAGTATTGTGAAGCATCCAACCTATGATCTCATGAAGAAGGTGTCTTTTGGAACATCAGTATTCAGTGTGTGGACTATTTGAGCAAGGGTTCGGATGAGGAAGGCTTGACGAAGCTACTACACTCACATCTATGGTTGTAAGCATTCTTCGTTGTTGTTCTCTTTAATATAATATGCTTGGCCTATTTCTTTCAAATCTGTGTTTGATCTCACATGAATTTGTCTCTAATAGATAGGTCTATTTCAAACTAATCTCAGTAGAGTAGGAAGTTGTTCGTACTTTTGTTTGTCTACAGGGATTATTGAGGAGCGTAAGATTGGAGCTCAACTCGAACTGTGCAGGGACAAACACCGGTAAAAGGTACTTCTTTTCTCCATCTTCCTCACACATTAGTTTATCTAGATCTAAAAGGAAGTTAGTGTCCATGATAAGCATCTTCTACCTTAAGAGTTAAGAGTTTAGCTCTCAAGAGGAGATCTACCTGTCCACAGGGAGATTTTCCTTCAACAGTGGTCTGATGTGGACCATTAGTGATGAGGTTTGGTAGTTGGGGTGGTGGTGGAGGGTGCTCAACATCGAATGTGGATGGAAGTGTTTCAGGCTCTGGGTCATCCTGAATATCAATGATAGTGGTGTCTTTGGTCGTGGCATGGGTTCAAGGAGCGATAGATGCAAGGGGTTGTGGGTTCAGGGGTTTGTTCGGTGAGACCCTAGTTCTAGGCTTCTTCACCAATGGTTCAGTACCAAGCACAATGCCCAAGATTGGGTTAACTTGCACACCTGACAACACAACATTGTCTAGTAGCTGTCGGAGGGGCAGTTTTTTTCTCCACTCTAGTTGTTGTATCCTTTCTTCCACCTCAGAGTCTATTTGTGCTGGAGTGTTTGGCTTGAACTCGGTCCTTCTCCTAGTTTGTTGTCTTTATTCTTTAGCATCTCCACAGGAAAAATGTAATGGATTCCTGATTTACGTTGGCCGCATTTGACTCCTAGCCATGACATGACTTCCTTATCGAAGGCTTCTTCATACAAATAGAACATAAGCATCTGTGTGTGGAAATGTTCCTTGCTGACATGTCTTAGCCAAAAAAATGCGTTGTGTCGATTCATGATGAAGGCGATATTCCTCGTGTTATAGTTGAGGATCTCCTGTGGGATGCGCAGTCACTGCGTTGCATCTATCATACCATTATACCATTTGGCAAATGCTGCATTTTTGAGTGTTGTGTTCTTCGAGTCTTGTTTGGACTTCCATGGATCAAACATCTTCGCCATGCACCCCTTATCTGGTATTTTCGGTTGTCTTCCCATAGGTGGTTTCGATTTGAGCATTGCAATTTCCACAAGTAGGTATCCATAGGTGAAATTTCCTCCCTTCTCCTATGCTTCCTCACAATCTATTAGTATTTCCTCCAATAGGAAACTACACCAGTTGAACACTACTCCATTTGCACAGAAGTTGGCAACTAATAATGCATCTAGAGTGCATTCTCCCTTGTAGTAAGACCTCATAACCTTGTTGGCTATGATGTAGCAGTCAGTCCGGAATGTCTCGGGCAGTATTGGTTCAATTATTGTTGTGCATCCTCCTCATTTTGTGTTAAATTTCTCATAAAGGCTAATCTTGCCTTTCGTTTTCCCGTGCTTCCTGGGATCGTGGAATCCCTTCAACGCATCCTCTTCTTGGGAAGATAATCTAGTAAGTAGTTGGATGTCGTTAGCATGTATTGGATACCACTTATCCATCCATAGACTTCTATCATGCACACTGCTTATCAGAAATTTCGTGCAGCGTGCAATCTCGCATGTGGTACCAAAGACTGGTAAGTCTCTCAGGTTCATGATGGTCAAGTTAAATAAGTTGATGAACTTTTCTTTTGGTAGTACTTGCATTCCTCTGACTCCATACGAAACTATATCCCAGAAGATGTCTGTGGGAACAAAGCTGAATCTGTGAGGTCAAGGTTGAGGAGCTTAACTAGCTCTACCTTCCCTTTGAGATTGCCCATGATCTCGACCCAAGGGTCGGTGGGCTCATCTAGTACTGATTCTTTAGTCATGACACTTCAGCTTGCTATGGCTCTCGGCATTCGCACTTCTATGGCAGGTAAGAACTAGGGTTACGTCTGTGCTTTTACAATGGGCCTAACAGGTTTGCAATATTGAGTTCGGAAATGGCTATGCTTTTTTTAGAAATAGTACATTCTTAGCTAAGCTCTGAGGGGATTATAATGGGCTTAATGGGTAAGTTTTAGCAGTAAATGGTGCTCATCATGACCATATGGATGAAATCTGGGTGTGATTTTTCCGATGGGACAATTCAATCAAGGTAAATCTTATTGGCGATCTTGGTATTTACTTATTTTAGTGGAATAGGGACATGGCTGATTTGAGACCTTTCTGCTTGATGGGTGGGTGTCTCGACACAAACTTCGATGGCATCTTGGTATAATGCAGATTTATGGCTTAACGGGTGTCATACAAAGGTTGTGACTAGACTAGGTTTGTGTGGCTTATGAATTAGATTGGATTTGGAGTCATGGTCCCTCTGACCACAAAGGTTGTCCCTGTCATCTTTAATGTTGGTCATTAAGAGAATATGTTATGCTTCAGGTCCTTTCTTGCTGAGTTGTCAACTCTGTATCAACCAACACTTAGAAAAAAAAAATGAACTATGTGTTATGGAGCAATACTGCGCATATGGAATTTATTAACTAAATTTACAAAATTTCAGAAAGAAATCAAAACTCAAATTTATCTATTGTACAATCTCCTTTGAATTGGAGTGACTATTCTTCTCTCTTAGGATTGAGATAGGTAGGGCTTCAGGCAAGCACCATTTTCCCATCCCGGTCATAGTACACCATCCAATTGTGTGAATCTAACTACTCATGAGGGTCGGATCTTCGCAACTATGAAGAGTCCCAACCAGTGCATACAAAGCTTGCCAGGATGCTTCTGGTATTGGCTATTGTAGAGTAACACCTTGTCCCCTTTTGTGAATACCTTGGTATTAATGTGTCGGTCATGCCAAGATTTTTTTATCTCCTTTTCAATGGACTGATGGAAGTCTGCTAGAAATCTGGTTTCCTCGAGTTCTTGTAGCTCTGCAAGTCTCTATGCCACTGATTCCCCTTCTGTCATGCATGTGACTTGTGAAATATATAGGATTGAAGTGATGAAATCTATAGGCACAACTACCTCCCTCCCATAGAATAATTGAAACGATGTATATCTGTGGAGTTTCTTTGTAGTTGTCCTGTAGGCCCATAGGACAGATGGAACTCTATCATCCTAGTCCTCCCGGTTTGCACAACAAACCTTTGTTAGTCCTCTTTCCAAGATTTTGTTGAAGGCTTCGACTGGTCCATTGGCCTGTGGGTGGTATGGACTGCTCTTGTGATGATGGGCCATAAATTCTATTGTAAGTGTTGCTATAGTGCTGCTAATGAAATGAGCTCCCTGATCACTGGTTAGGCTCATGGGACATATGAACCGGGTAATGATATTCTTGAAAATGAACTTGGAAGCAGTGTGAACTTGGAAGCAGTGTCTATTGAACAGTATTGTACCATTGCTACTTCTTCCCAATGGGTAAGGTATTCAGTCGTGGTAATAATGTGACTGGTCCAATGAAGTCAACTGCCCATTTCTCAAATGCCTATAGAGCTCTAAATGGTTGTAGTGGTAGTTCATCTCGACGGGATGACTTGCATACCCATTGACAAACATCACATGATATAGCGCATGCTTTTGCATATTTAAAGAGTGTGGTCCACCAAAGTCCTGCCTGTAGAAATTTATGTGCCGTGTCCTTTCCTCCTAGGTGGCCTCCTACGATTCCACCATGGCATTCCCAGAGTATATCCCACCTTTCATGATCCAGGATGCATCGTCTGAGGATGTTGTCTAGTCCTAGTTTATACAATTGTCCGATGATCAACTGGTAATATGCTACTCTGATGACCATATGGAGTTTCTGGATTGCGAAATATGTTCCAAGATAGGCCCCTGTACTGAGAAAGATTACTATGTCCTCTAGATATTCAGGTATGGCCTTAATCCTGAATAAGTCTGCATATGGGAGCTAGTCATCTACTGCTCTGTCACTTCCTCCTGATTCTAGCCTGGATAAATGGTCGAGTCCAATGTTTCATCGTCCCAAGTTGATTATGACATCAAAGGAAAATTTCTGAAGCAACAAAAACCATCTACAAATTCTCCCTTCCAACACAAGTTTGTTAACTAGGTATTTCAATGCGGAATGGTCAGTAAAGAATTTGAAGTGAGATCCTAACAAATAATGTCTAAATTTATGTAAAGCATAGATAATTGCTAAGACTTCCCTTTCTGTTGCTGTGTAGTTGTGTTCTTCTTGCAACAACTTCCGACTCACAAAATAGATAGGGTGATCCATAGCTCCATCTCCAGGTTGCATTAGGATAGCTCCTAAGGAAATTCCAGAAGCATCTACATGGATGTGAAATTATTTCTCCCAGTTTGGGAATATTAGAATTGGTGTTGTAATGAGTTTCTCCTTAAGTCTTTCAAATGATTTATCGCATTCGGGAGTCCACTCGAACATTTCATCCCTTTTTCGGGAGGTTTTCTAGAGGTACATTAATGTTGGCATATCTTCGGATGAACCTGCGGTAGTAACCTATGTGTCCTAGTGTGGAGCACAACTGCTTAGCACTCATAGGTAGTGTCATATTGAAAATGACCACAAATTTGGCTAGGTCTACCAATACTCCTTCTCGGCAGACTATGTGGCCCAACAAATTTCCATGTGGCACACAAAAGATACTCTTTCTGAGATTTAATGAAATTTGCAACTCTCTGCATCTGTCAAACATTAGCCTTAGCAGTGCTACATGTTCCTTAAGCAAGCTATATATTTTCCAATCATCCATATAGACTTCGATAAACTTGTGAATGAATTCTCTAAAGGATTCTATCACAATCCTAGAGAAAACTGGAGGGGGTTCTTTAAACCAAATGCCATTACATTGTATGCAAAAGATCCCCATTCTGTAATAAAAGTGGTCTTTCTTTTGTCTTCTTCAGCAATCCTGACTTGATGGTATCCTGGAAATCCATTTGTAAATGAGTATGCTTCCTTCCCCACAACTTGTTCTAGCACTTCATCAATAAAGGGTGTTGGGAAAGGGTCATGCACATAGACAGAATTGAGGCTTCTGTAGTATACACAGACTCTAATATCCTCAGTGTATTTCTTGCTTTGAATGACTATCGGTATGGCTCACTCTACTTCTTCTACCACAAAAATGAGACCTTATTCTAACATCTTATCAATATCCTTATTAAATTTCTCTTTTATTCTTGGGTTAAGACGATATGGTCTATGTCTGACAAGATTGCATCCTGGTTTTAAATCAATCTTCATTTCTCCCATGATTCCTTTGATCTTTTAATTCTGAAAAAGTCTTTGGGAACAAATCCTCGTATTCCCTCAGTAAACTCTATATTTCCTGACTGGTTTGCTGATCCCAATAGTCTCCTTACCTAGCTATCTTGGGTTGTTCTAAAGTCCTTATGTTGAGTCTACGCAATTTCAATGGGTGGTTGTAGGAACTTTCGGTCTGGTTGGGTATGGTGTTTTGTATTTCTCTGCTCCCCTCTGTCTCTTTGATGGCTAGGTTTCTTAGTCCTTCTAATTCATCTAGGATTTTTGAATCTTTTCTAATATGATAACATTCTATAGGCTTGTTAATCAAGGGTAAGTGGAGTTTCATCTAAAGTTCTTGGGTATTCTTGGGACACACTACAAAGCTTCCTCATGTGTATTCTGGTTTCCTCATGTGTATTCTAGGATCTGATTCTTTGCTAAATGATTGTGCGACTTGGAGATCTGTCTGCATCTCTGATTTCAACTGCTCCTTATTCCAGAACCTGTACTTCATAGCTTGCTTCACTTCGTCCCAGGTTCTGAGCACAAATTTATGAGTGGCCCACCATCTGGCAGGGTTGTTCTGAAAGGCTACATCTAGTACTGATATTCTTTGATCTTCTCTCACATTCTCTTCCATATTCTACAAAACATTGTTTAGATATGAAGTACCATCGTATACTGGGTGTTCTCTCACTTCGGTCCCAATCCATCTAGTCATTCTGACAGTTGTGCATCTTCTTGAGAATCTTTCGTGTGACCCTTGTTGCCAACTATCAAAATCCAGTTTTGAATCTTCGTCTGCCGACTGTATACTTCTCTAGATTACTAATCCATCAACAATAGGGTTTATGTAATCATTTCTTGTCCCTGCTGTTACAATGTACAACTGGTCTAGGTCTCCTTCCTCCATATTATTGTCTGTTGGTTCTATGTACCTGGGTCCTACGTATGGATCCAAAGGCTGAACTATCTTGATTCTCTCCACTTCAAAAGTTATGGTATCTTTCTTTAAATCGATTACTGCATAATTATCATAGGCCTAATCGATGCCAAGTAGTGCAGGGTAGGGGTCTTTGTCTCCCATGATCTTAATGACTTCAAAGTCAACTACTGTTTTTACTCCTGCTACAATGATTTCTATGTTCTCCAATCTTCCAATGGGAAATATACACTATTGGTTTTCCATTCTTAACTGAATTGGGGAATATGTCAATCTCGGTTTTCCTAAGGCTTCCCAAGTCTTCTTAGGAAGAATGTTCACATCTAACCCTAGGTCCCACATGACGTCCTTAATTTTGAAGTCGTCTAGCTGGGATACCAGTCAAAATTATTTCCTGGTTCGTACTTTTCTTTGTTGCACTCTCTAAGTACTCTTCTCAGGAAGATTAGCCCTTATCCTTACTTATGAAGGTTCCTCATTCCCTAAGACTAGGTATAATGCATTGTGCAACTTTTCTGTTAGTTGGTCATTCCCTATAATGTCAGAGAATAATTGAAACCAAAGATCAAATTCATTTTGGGGT
>JASDQU010947797.1:35482-49155 GCA_032191745.1 Picea mariana
AACCCAGTTTTCCCTCTTTTCACCTAGTTCTTTTCGCACTAATAGATTTCTGACGGCTGGGTAAGGGACAATAATTTTCATCCTAGATTTCAAAAGATAAGATCGGAAGTGCTTGACTGCTTTAAAAACAACATAGTCTTTCTGATCTACTACTAGGTAATTAAGTTCCACACCTAGATACCCAGCGTGCAGCTTTCTTTCCTTTGCTATTAACATTTGTATTACCCCTGCCCTTTTTCCTTACAAGCCTCTTAATAGTCTTAGCATTGTCTTTCGAACATGAATTAGGCATGGTGTCGGGTAGGTAAGCGTTGGGGTAGGTCGAGGGTTTGACAGCGGGTAGGAGGGTAGGAGGTGGCATGGCTGGCCCAACAAGGGTTTCAGTGACCACGGTCTTGTCCACTTGAACACATTCAGAAGTGGCAAAGCCATTCCTTGATAGGAAAGTTTTCCAACAATCACTACTCAGCCTCAAATGATGGACAATAACGATTTTGATCAAACAGTGATGGAAAAGGCTGGAATCATCCTTTTCCCTCTTAAATCATTTATACATTTTATACAGACTGTGTAGGAGGTAGTGAGGCATATTCAAAGGGAAATCCATGAAATTCATAAGCAACCGGAGATGGTAAATAAACACTAAACCATAACGACCTTTGCAAGTCATGAATTGATTAACAATGGCCAATAAATCATGCCACCTAGACTTAAGGGCAGTGACTGGCATACCTCTGTCACAAGTGACAATTTTCCTTGATGTAAACAGGAGCGGCCACGACACTTCATCCACCTTCGAATTCTTAAACCACCTTTGCCCTTTAACTGGTAAACATGTGGCTAAACTGAGGAATTCTTCGTTCAATTCAAGTTGAATGTATGCAACCTTGGCCCTACATCCATCGAAAGTGAGGGTGAACTGTTGAGCGACCACGAGGTTGAAACCCTCAAATTTTTGGATAAAAACTAACCAGCCATTATTCTCCAAGTCCTCACGAGCATTGTCAAATAGCAGCAGTGTTTGGATGCCATTAGGTTCTATGTGCACTACAGGGGCCATAGGAGAGAGCACACAATGAGCAGGGTAAACGGTGAGGAGGGCTGGATAGGGTAGACGCAAGACCAAATGCTCATAGGTTTCCCCAAAACAAATAGAGGTAGCCCGAGATACAAGGCAGACATTAATATCTATACATGCGCGGGTTGTGGAATGAAATAAAACCATGCAAAACACTCATATCGATATGTACAATCGACAGTAATTCAAATCATTCACATCACAATCCAAATATCAAATAACTATTTGCAAACCATTATGTTCATAATCAACAATTGGTCAACAATAGTATGTGTATGATTTAAAACAAAACAACATTTTGGATATAGCACCAAAGCTTTGATCATAAAGTTTATGCATTGTATGAAACCATTGCACCAAGGATTTAATCAAAGACACCAAAGATCATTGCATGGCGAACCTATAAATTGAAACCATATCAACCAAAAATGCAAAGTAAATAAAAGTTTGGTGTTTTTGACACATGTGTGACCACTATTGAGTTAGAAGGAAAATGACTACATGAACAAGAGTATTCGTAATAATCCAGTGATGATTTTAATGCCATCGACATGACTTCCAACTCAAGGTTTTCATGCTTGCATCGTGAAAATGAAAATGAAAATCAGGTGTGCAAATGCGCAAGATAATCGTGTCGTTTTATTTAAAATATTGTGATGAATACTAAGGGTTCAAAACCCTTGTGTAGGCAGCTTATAAGGAAAATATAAAAATGCAAAATGAATGCCAACAATGGCGACACACTGGTAGAAGCAGTTATCTATGCCAAAAGAATAAATCCAGATTATGATAATGAGAATAATTCTAACTCAAAAACCACCAGAAAATTGTTTAAACATCATCATTAATCAAAGATTCCAGCTGTGCTAAAAAGATGAAAAATGATAATAGTCTTAAGACAAGCAAGTCATGATATTAAAGATAAATCTCCAATACTGTTGACAGATCCACTATTTCCAGCAGGCATCCATAGCCTCGACAGGGTTGCCATTTAACCCACTCTGATATCCGTATCCTGCCAAGAAGTTCCAGATCAAAATAAAGGACATTTTAAGGTCAAGAGATTCCATATTTGTGAATTTTCATATACCCGACATTGCTTCACTGCCAGCGGGCCTGTTTAGTACCCCGACGAAGTTGTCTTGGTGTCATGCATGCATTTACCCGCTGCCAACAGACCTATTCAGCATCCCGATGGGTTTACAAGCACTTCCCATAGCTCTTTTTGGTTTTGGTTTTTAAAGATATATAATTGAGCGGGGTGACGCCGAAAATTATGATATTTTAGACATATTTTTACAGACCTTGAAAGAATTTTTATTTTTTTTAAACTATCCTTCATTAAGATTCAGAGATGGTTTGTTTGCAAAACTGACCTTCGAAATCAGTGAGACATCTTCTGAGTTATTCCCTTAAGGAACATGGACAACGTGAGAAGATAATGGATGATCGTGACAGGATTTACTTACAGATTGAAATCAATAAACTTCTTTCAAACAACAGTCTTTTCTCAACATGGCTGTAAATTTCAGAAGTATATTATAATTGATGTTTAGACAATTTTTCAATAGTCATTTCACTGAAAGAATTTTTTGTTTTCTTTGTCTGAACAGTTCAAAATGCAGGTATTTGTATTTCCAAAAAAAAACAAAAACTGATAAGCGTAAGGGGAAAATCAAAACCAAAACAGCAAAAGAAAAGCAAACAAAAGAAAAATATTTACACAGTATACACAGGGTTGTCATCAAGCGAAATATCTTTTCAGATCTTGGCCATTCACTGGATAGGTGTCTGGCTGTCCCTCTAGATTCTGTAATCGGAAAGAGCTGGGACCCAATTTCTCAGCAATTACAAATGGTCCTAGCCATAAGTTCTGAAACTTCGTATGCTCTCCCTTTCCCTCATGCGGTTTGTCTGATTTTAGGACAAGGTCACCTACTTTGAAGTTCCTATCAAAGGCAGAGTTGGAATCAAACTAGCTTTTAACCACTAGTTGATGCTGATCTAACTTACGTTTAGCTTGAGCCCTTACCTCTTCTAGCTTCATTAAAGCATTAATTTGATTCTCCAAAGGAGGGCAGTCTTCTTCTTGTATTTTCTACGATAGCTATAGTGAAGGAAGGAGAATATGCAGTGGCAGAATTGCTTCTCTGCCATAGACGAGAAAGAAGGGAGAGTTACCTATAGCGGTTTTTGGTGTTACTCTATCAGCCCAGATTGCGTTTAACAGTGCATTATGCCAGTTTTTGTGATTTTCAGCTACCGTTCTCTTGATGATTTTAATCAGATTCTTATTTGTTGATTCTGCCAATCCATTGCCTTGGGGGTAGTAGCTGGCATAATACTTCAATTTAATTCCTTTTTCTAGAGCGAACTTGCTCATTTCAAGAGACAAAAAATAAGAAGTGTTATCGAATACTAAACAGTCAGGGATACCAAAACGAGTAATAATGTTTGAATTTAAAAAGGTAATTACCTGACTGGTATTCACAGTTCTCAATGTGGCAGATTCAGACCACCTGGTGAAGTAATCTATGGCTGTTATGATAAAATTATGCTGCTGTGATGATGGTAGATTGATTGGACCTATGATATCAAGACCCCACTGCTAAAAAGGGGAGTCTACTGAGACAGGCTGTAAAGGAAAGGTTGGTTTTTGTATCTGCCCGGATGCTTTCTGACAAATAACACACTTGCGACACAAGGCATGAGCATCTCTAAAAAGTGTGGACCAGTAATAACCAACTCTTAAAACTTTATGGACAGTGGTGTCACCACCAAAATGCCCAACAACTTCTCCTGCGTGCAATTCTAGTAAGGCCTTTTCTGCTTCATCTTTCTCAAGACAACGCATTAGTACTCCATCAAAATTTTGACGAAACAAAATACCATTAATCAATTGAAAGGAGGAAGATTTTAATATTAACGCTCTTCTTTTAGTGGGATCCAGGTGACGGGGCTATGAACCATGTTCAAGACAGAATTTTATATCATCATACCAGGGACTGACAGAGTTTTGTGCACAACATATTGAATTTTGATTGTGTTGTCCTGGGTTTGACATATCGTTTTCTTCTTGATGTTCTACTGCTGAATCAACAACTAACTTGCATAACGCTTGGCCTCTCACTATTTGAGCCGAGGTGATTTCTATGTCATATTCCTGTAAGGAGGTAACCCAGTTTTCCCTCTTTTCACCTAGTTCTTTTCGCACTAATAGATTTCTGACGGCTGGGTAAGGGACAATAATTTTCATCCTAGATTTCAAAAGATAAGATCGGAAGTGCTTGACTGCTTTAAAAACAACATAGTCTTTCTGATCTACTACTAGGTAATTAAGTTCCACACCTTTGAAAGAAGAGCTCATAAAGGCAATTGGGACTTCATTGTTTTCAGTGTTCTTTTGAGTTAGGACAACAGCGTAGGAGCGATTAGAAGCAAATGTGTAGAGCATGAAGTCTTGTGAAAAGTCGAGGCTCATGAAAGAAGTAGTGTCTATTATGGCCTTTTTTATTGAATTAAAAGCTTGGTTTTATAAGGGTCCCCAATGATATTGTGTGTCTTTCTTAATCAGATTCTGTAAAGGTCTCACCATTTCGGAAAAACTGGGGACGAATCTTCTGACGAAGTTTATCTGGCCTAAGAAAGACTCCATAGACTTTTTGGATGAGGGAGGGGGAAGTTTCGAGATGACTTGAGTCCTTTCAGGGTCGATAATCATCCCTTTGCTTGACACAATAAATCCTAAGAGTTTACCTTGTTCTACTGCAAAGATAGATTTTTTAGGATTTAAGGAAATGCCATATTTACGACATCGTTGTAGAAGAACTCTTAAATGAGCTAGATGATCATTTTTGTTTTTTGAAAATACAGTAACATCATCTAAGTAAACTATGACAGATTGATTGATTAAGCCTCGGAAAGCGATATCCATCACTCTCTGGAAAGTAGCACCAGCATTAATCTGTCCAAAGGGAATTTTCCTATAATCGTAGGTGCCCCATGGAGTGCAAAAGGTAGTTTTAAGTTGGTCTGGAGGAGACATCAGGACTTGGTTGTACCCCAAAAAACCATCCAACAAGGATAGTCTTTTAGAACCAGATACCTATTGAAGGATCTTTTCCATGGGTGGGACAGGGTGGTTGTCTTTATCAGATGCTCGATTAAGGTTTCGAAAATCGACGCATAGTTGGATTTCCCCACTCTTCTTCCGGACAGGGACAAGGTTAGAAACCCATTGCGTGTGCCTAATTGGGAAAATTATCTTAGCATTCAGGAGTTTATTTAATTCTTTTTTGATGGTCGGTTCGAGCTTAGGGTGCATTTTTCTTAACTTTTGTTGAAACGACCAGGTTTGGGGTTTCATAAGAATGATGTGTTGTATGATGTTAGGGTCAAAAGTTTTAAGGTCATCATACGTCCATGCAAAAACATCTTTGAATGCTTTAAACAATTTAATAAATGCGGCTTTCTCTTGTTCAGAACACCCCACCCCTAAATTAATGCACTGTGGATTGTCATTAGTTCCCAAATTTACTTTTTCATATGATAACGAGGAGCTATTGGTTTTACAGTTGACTGATTTTTTGAATTTATCTTGAAGATCGTAAAAATTTTCTAATCTAACTACAGATTTAGGGATCAAATTTACCATGTTCGATGAAGATTCAGGAGATCTCGGATTTGGTATTACCGTGAAATCACGCAGATTGTTGTCATGAGTGCATTCATCGATCATCGCGCCTTGGAACGTTTCTTCCATATGCAGGAAACTAATAATTTGTTGATCGTCATCGAAGACTCTCCAATTCATGATGTTGTCAGGGACGAAGGGCCTGAACAACAGTTCAACGAAGAATGCATTCAGGGACAAGCCTTCTGCAGGAAAGAGTTTGGAAGCTACGTTAGCTAATAAATCAGCTTCAGAATTATTCAATCTAGGAATAGAATTTATATTGAAAGCAGAAAAATTATTCATTAAATTCCATACCTCGAATTGGTAGCTTTTAAGATGCGGAGACAGGTAGTGGATAGAATCTCTTACCTGTCTAACCATGATTTTCAAATCGCCAAAGACAATCAAATTTTGAATGTTCATGTCTAAAGCTTTTCTGAGGCCCTGCAATAAAGCCTCATATTATGTTTTGTTATTAGTACATTCAAATTCTAACCTGCATGCAATCAGGGTTTTCTTACCTACGGGATCAATAATAACGCAGCCCACACCAACTCCTTCTTTGGACTTTGACCCGTCAAAGTAGAGAGACCAAATTTGATTTTTATTGGGTGCATGAGACCATTGTGTAGAAACTGCTGGCTGTACATATGCTACAATCTTAGATTGTTGTTCCGGGTTGGTGATAGCTGAAGTTTCGGCCATGAAATTGCCGAAAAAGGTATCCATCCCTTGTATTTCGGGTGAATCTGCAAAAGGGGTAAATGGTTCATTGGGATCATTTAAATCTGTGACTGTGAACTTTAGGTAGCATTCATGATTTACCTTTATCTTGTTGGGCTTGCCGTTCTCGGGCAGCCATAGGTGAGACCAATCTGTCGCGAAGTAGCTGTGTAGCTGCTCTGACTAGTCCCTACTTAAAAACAGACCATACACTTCTGGAATATCCACAACAATAATATCAATTACTTGATGAACTTTGGGGTTAGACGATAATCTTATAAGTACATTCCTTAATTCACCTATAACTTTAACACTAGTTCGATCAAGTTGAACCATCCACCTTAAAAATCATCCAACTTGATCGAACTAGTGTTAAANATTTTTAAGGTGGATGGTTCAACTTCAGCATTAATCTTCTAACATATAGACCATGGCATTACATTGGATGATGGTCCTGAATCTACTATACAATTGTGCATGTTTCTATTAAAGATTTTGAAAGTTAACAAAAATGGAGGTACATTTCTACGAGTGTTGATGGTGGAAGCTTGTGGATTTTTACTCGCAGCCTCTAAAGCTAATTTATCTACATTTGTTACATTATTTACAGGAAGGCTTCCTTTCTCGTGAGAATCAGAATTGTTCTTAGTGAAAGTCTTCTGAGGAACTTTGTTCTGAACAATCTTGTTACTTCTTGAATTGTCGTTCTTGTTGTTCTCTGCGATATTCTGTAACATTTTTTGTAGCAGAAACGGAAATTTTAATAATTCATAAACATAAATGTTAGCCCTTAAATTTTTTAGATCTTCAACTAAATCATAATCTAAGTTAGGGTTTACATGACTCTGTTTAGTCTCAACTGGTTTAGATTTCTTTGGGGGCAAAGTCGTAGTGTTTTCGGAAGAAGGTTTGTTTTTTGTCTTACTCCTAGTATTGTAGGGATGTACTATCTCGAAATTAGCTTGAAAGATGCTATCCGAGAAGTGTACAAAAATGTTCGGAGAAGATTCTTCTTCTTCAACTATTTCTTGTTCAACTACTTCCTCAGGGATCTCAGGGGGCATCAAGTTATCCTGGGCTTCTAGAATTGTTTGAAGGGCGAATTGCAGACTTTCTAGATTTAGGCCCTCGATATTTGGATTAGGTCGGTTGGTGGGAAAAGGCTTCCTGAACGGGGGTTTGTAAGGCCCTTTGCTCGAAGAAGATTCTTCGACTGTCCTTTTCAAATCTATAACTTGATTTGACAGTTTTTGAACGACTTTTGTTAAATTTTCTAAATCCGAGCTTTCAGGTTGTGTTTTATTTTGAGCAGGTATAGAGAGGATTTCGATTTTCTTTTTGGAAGATGAACTAGTTTATGTTTCGTTGCTAGTAGTGTCTTTTAAACTAAGGATGTCTTTTTCAATCTGGCTGGCCTCTTCGAAGGCCTCTAACAACGTGGCTTTCTTAGATCATTTTACCCAAATGGATATACTTTGATGCAAGGATTTAGTATAGTATGTTATGATAAGATTCTCGGCAGGCATCGAGTCCGTAGGGATTCGGTTCTTAAGTGTTAAGAATCTTTGGTTAAAGTATTTGATTTTCTCTTTGGGGTTCATTCTTAAACTAGAAAGCTCCATGACTAGAACTTTAGAGGACTTATCGTCCCCAAACTTCTCAAGAAAGCAGGATTCAAACTTTTTCCAAGACACGATGGTATGGGGTTGCTGAGCAAAGTACCAGGTAGAGGCATTTCCCTCGAAAGTATAGGGGAACAACCTACAGACTACGTCTTCATGCTCGGCATTACGGAGTCTAATGACTAACATAAACTTTTTAATGTGATATTTGGCGATCTGTTTAGAGTTAGGGTCAAACTTGGGAAGCCATTTCTCCGGATGTTTGGGTAAGGGATGCTGAGGCCCGGGTACAGCTACCCCATCCTGGTCGAGCTAGGGTCTGGTAGGATTGTTCTGGTTGGCCATTGGTGTAGGTGGTGTGGAAGGATGAGAAGGGGAACTTCCTTCATCATAAGAGTTTTCTCCAGAAGAAGAAGGAGATGATGGAGTGGTGAGGGTGGTATTCTAGATCCTCCTGCAGCAGGAGTGAGGATTGGATCTGTAGGGTTTAAAGTGAGGTTAGTGCCTCCAAGATGTTCTTTGATATCAGAGAAATCTAATGGTTTGTCCAAAGGCCAATTTGGTTTCCTTAATCGGGAAAAGGCACTATGTTTTCTTAAGAGAGATTGGCGGACAATCTCTTGTACGTCACCACCTATAGGATTTGGGGTTACTGGTTCAACTGTGATCCGTAGATCATCGTTTGATGTGGTTGTTATTTGAGGGACAATGTTCTCATTTGAATGACTTCTTGTCACTATAGGTGAGTGTTTGGGTGGTGGAGGAGTCTTACGACTGCCTCGTGCCATTAATAATTTTCAGGCCCTCCTTCTAGCGTCATTTGTTGACGGGCGAAATTGAATGCTCATCAACTGGAGGGGTGGATCCGGTTCGGGGTTGTCTAAATAACCCAAGCCGTTTGGGATGATCCACTCTAACGGGTTTAGCGGCTTCGTTGGCTGATCTAAGTCCTAGGAAAACAAAAGAAAACTAAGATAATGAAATTAATCTAAGTGAAAAAACAACGATAGCAAACTATACACAAATCTAAAACATATATATATAGTTTACTAACTATTATCTTAAAATAACAATTCTAATTGTAAAATGTTCAGCTATCAACAGAATTAAATCTCAATTACATATGTGCAGTATTTACAGAATACAAATTTTGATCTAAATTTGCAAAAATCATTTGTAAATTGTCTTATGATAGCGAAACTATTATTTATTTATTTTTATAATTTTTATGAGAAAGGGATGAAATCACAACTATCTAAGCTAAGCAATAACATAACAATCCTAATTGTAAATCTGAATTATAGAGATGAACAGTGAGAGGCGTTCAGATTACAAGAAATTTATATATGAACTAAACTAATTAAATAGCACTAACAGACTAACTTGTAGTAACGCTTTCCAATTTGTCCCATGCACAATATCCGATTTAGCTGTTCGATGGGAGGAAACCTGAACCAGATTTTCCACAAGCTTCTCGTAAAAAAGAAGAAACAATGCTCTTTGAATACAAATGATAGAACAAACAAGACATAAAACAACAACAATCTTATATTTTACAGATCATCATATTTAGATAAATCCCAATGCGATGATTTGTACATAACTATTCAAATAACAAAGAAGATAAACCTTCTGTTCATTAAATTCAAACAGAGTAATTGCTGTGAGTACAATGAGATACATCAAATATGGACATAATTTAAATCATAGCGCATCAACCTGTAACAAATCTTGATATCTAAAGTAGTCAATAATTTGATTACAAATTAAAATGCACATAAACTTGAACAAAAGTAAGATGAATTGAAGCTAAATCCGTACAACAAATCCACTTCTATTCGAGTCTGTATAATCATAATTCCATAGTCTTTGTTCTCCCAATAGTGATGGGTTCTTTACAAAAAATAATGTGTATATAAAGGCCATAGGGTGAAACATCCCCTGTGGAAAGTATCAAAACTGTTCACAAAAATATGGGAACAATCTCCCAGATTACTATTTCTGCCTAAGACTAACAACTTAAACCAAAACTATGTAACAAAAGTATGTTCTAAACTGCCACAGCAGATCCAATTCCCATTGAAATTCATGTGTACCTGTAGATGGATAAGAATAAACAAGTTTAGATAATGTTTTATTTGTAAAATTAACAAAAATCCAAATTTTATGACTAGCTACAGAATCTCACGATTCTGTAGCTGGTCATATTTACAAACAAAATCATTTTAATTGAATCGAAATGATAACAAGAATGTATGTGGTCAACTGGACAGAGTCTTTATTACCAATTTAAAACAAGCAAATCATTCATGGTATGAAAAAACAAATCTTTCATGCCAATCCGAAACAAATGAAATCGTATTGAATTAATCGAATGGTAACAGGAATGTGTGCAATCTATCAAACAATTCTTTTGTTACTAATTCAAAATGAATACAATCGTTTATGCTAATTCAAAGACAACAAAATCGTGTCAAATTGGTTCAATCCAAACAGATCTATTTCAGAGCGAACACAATCAGCTATGCTAATTCAAACCAAAAATCGATATTGAGATAACATACCTGGGCTATAGGAAAACGATTTTGTCAGGATAACTTTGAGTTAACAAAGGCAATAGTTGCCTCAACATTTCTGAAGACGATAGAACTCATGGTATTTTGCCTCTTATCATTGGCTTGCAGTCTAGCATTTTCCTTAGATAACACAGCCACCCGGTCCTCTAAGGACTTAATTTTGGATTGCAACAGAGGGACATCTGTGTAGTATTGTTCCAGCCAAGAGTTTCATTGAGTGCATTGTTGTTGATCGAGCCGAGTCACTACAGGTGAGGGTTCTTTTAAATTACCAGGGGTTCCACTATCAAACTTGATTCCGGGGAAGTTAGGGTCATCCTTGCGGCACAGTGGGAGGTTGGATACGTAGTCATAAGGTTCAACAGAACAGAGGCCATGTGAGTACGGGTATTCCTCGGCCAAAAATCACTTAATCTCAGAGTCCAAGTCCTCGCTCAAAACAATATGCTTCGGATCTGTGTTTTTTTTGGGCTTGTTCTGAGCACACCTAGATACCCAGCATGCATCTTTCTTTCCTTTGCTATTAACATTTGTATTACCCCTGCCCATTTTCCTTATAGGCCTCTTAACAGTCTTAGCATTGTCTTTCGAACACGAATTAGGCATGGTGTCGGGTAGGTCAGTGTTGGGGTAGGTCGAGGGTTTGACAGCGGGTAGGAGGGTAGGAGGTGGCATGGCTGGCCCAACAAGGGTTTCAGTGACCACGGTCTTGTCCACTTGAACACATTCAGGAGTGGCAAAGCCATTCCTTGATAGGAAAGATTTCCAACAGTCACCACTCAGCCTCAAATGATGGACAATAACGATTTTTATCAAACAATGATGGAAAAGGATGGAATCATCCTTTTCCCTCTTAAATCGTTTAGACATTTTATACAGACTGCGTAGGAGGTAGTGAGGCATATTCAAAGGGAAATCCATGAAATTCATAAGCAACCGAAGATGGTAAAGAAACACTAAACCATAACAACCTTCGCAAGTCACAAATTGCTTAACAATGGCCAATAAATCATGCCACCTAGACTTAAGGGTAGTGACTGGCATACCTCTTTCACAAGTGACAATTTTCCTCGATGTAAATAGGAGTGGCCATGACACTTCATCCACCTTTGAATTCTTAAACCACCTCTGCCCTTTAACTGGTAAACCCATGGCTGAACTGAGGAATTCTTCATTCAATTCAAGTTGAATGTCTCCAACATTGGCCCTACATCCATCGAATGTGAGGGAGAACTGTTGAGCAACCGCAAGGTTGAAACCCTCAAATTTTTGGATAAAAACTAACCAGCCATTATTCTCCAAGTCCTCATGAGCATTGTCAAATAGCAGCAACGTTTGGATGCCATTAGGTTCTATGCACACTATAGGGGCCATAGGAGAGAGCACACAGTGAGCAGGGTAAACGGTGAGGAGGGCTGGACAGGGTAGATGTAAGACCAAATTCTCACAGGTTTCCCCAAAACAAACAGAGGTAGCCCGAGATACAAGGAAGACATTAATGCCTCTACGTGCGCGGGTGGTGGAATGAAATAAAACCATGCAAAACACTCATATCGATATGTAAAATCGACGGTAATTCAAATCATTCACATCACAATCCAAATATCAAATAACTATTCGCAAACCATTATGTTCATAATCAACAATTGGTCAACAATAGTATGTGTATGATTTAAAACAAAACAACATTTCAGATATAGCACCAAAGCTTTGATCATAAAGTTTATGCGTTGTATGAAACCATTGCACGAAGGATTTAATCAAAGACACCAAAGATCATTGCATGGCGAACCTATAAATTGAAACCATATCAACCAAAAATGCAAAGTAAATAAAAGTTGGTGTTTTTGACACATGTGTGACCACTATTGAGTTAGAAGGAAAATGACCACATGAACAAGAGTATTCGTAATAATCCAGTGACGATTTTAATGCCATCAAAATGACTTCCAACTCAAGGTTTTCACGCTTGCATTCATGAAAATGAAAATGAAAAGCAGGTGTGCAAATGCACAAGATAATTGTGTCATTTTATTTAAAAGATTGCGATGAATATTAAGGGTTCAAAAACCTTGTGTAGGAAGCTTATAAGGAAAAGATAAAAATGTAAAATGGCTGCTAACAAACCTGTGAGGAGGAACTTTTGCCTTGACCTTTATACTTCAGCCTCTTCAAAACCCCAGGTTACCAAGGATGTCTCCCCTGGGTTAACCTCCCTAAATAGAAAGAACCTCCCCATTGAGGTGACATTGGGTGGGGAAGGTTCCTATTATGCTAGTTTAGCCTTTATCCTTTAGCCTTTTGACCTAGCTACAAACTGTGTGATAACATTTTGGCATCGCTGCCGGGGAACACTGAGTCAATTCTCCTTATACAACAAACCTTTTCGATAAGCCTTGCCTCAGAGCCTTATCTTACAAGCTTGCCTGGCGACTCCACTAGTGTGTTTTCCTTTTTTTTGATGATTTCAAGCAAATCATCTGGTGACTCCACAAATAGCAAATGACGACTCATAGTGGGCATTAGTATATACTTTCATCTACTAATGTGATCTCCACAAATCCTGTCACCCCTATAAGTTCTCCCAAATGGTCTCATAAAGAACTCTTTGGTCCTTTAAGCTTACCTAACACCCAAGGGGGTTTACATGATCTACCCAAGAAGGTTGAGTCTTGGATACCTAAGTTCTCAAGGGAAGATGGATCCTATGGCAACTCTCATTGGACCGACTTCTATGATGCTTTCCAGTTTCACCAATCCGAACAAGAAAACCCCAATGTCTTTTTAAGGCTCTTTGTGAGCTCACTCACTGGAAGTGCCAGAAGATCGATTAACAAACTCCCAAAAGGAAGCATCAAAACCCCTGAAGATATTGAACAAGCCTTCAAAAATGATTGGTGTGAAAAGGAAAGCATGGATTCCCTTTACTCTCAATACACTAATATTTGCAAAGCCTCTAGCAAGGGCATTAGGGATTTCAATGATAGGTTCAACCTTCT
>JASDQU010947799.1:0-23556 GCA_032191745.1 Picea mariana
GTGTACATTACATGTGTTAAGCCCATAGAGAAATAGAAAGAACTAAGACGGAACTAAACTCAATATATTACTACAACTTATTAGGGAAAGAACTTAAAACCACAGACTAAGGCAATCCAATTACTCCAATTTGTCCAATTTGTCCCAATTATTCCAATTTACCTTGTCTCCAAAGATGAAGTTATCTGACTTGAAGATGTATACATGGTTACTAGATCAGACACTGCCCATGGTCTTGGAAGATATGCCCTTTTTTTAATTTTTTGGACTTGGGGATTTTTTTGAGGTGGTCATTGTTTTTGAAGGTTAAGGGGGCCTTTGCACTTCATGTTCCCAGCCCATAGACTTGTCCTTGCAAGATACTAATACCAAGCTACATAATGGAAAAACTATATCGTGGGATATTATTACTTAGTTTAATGAGAAAGCCACATCTTTATAGAAGTATAACAATGAAATACCCCATGAAATTACTTCATTGTAGGACACTAAATACAATCTTCCTAATGCCATTGATTCGTTACATGATACTAACGAAATACTTCAAAATGAAGTTAGTTCTTTGTATAAAAATACTTCTAGTCTTCTTGAGAACAATATTTTACACAAGAAACTAATATCCAAGTTCAAGATGAGATCAATTAAATATAGAACTATATTCCCAACTTTGTCTAGGGATTAACAATTGCATATAGCCTTCTGAGAATACATGTTGTTGTAGAAGTTTTTGAGGAACTAAGATGTCACCATATCTAACCACAAAATGAAGAAGATAGAAGACTCGGAGATCACTTGAATTTGTTTTATGTCCTGCCTTTAGTGCATCCCAAAGAATTTGATGGACATAAGAAACAAATCCACTTTATTATGCTATGATTACTTCATTCTATTCTTCCATATTTACCAGCCCAAGATCAACCCTTGCAACTAGTATCTCCTTGAACAATATTGAAACCCTAAGGAAGGATTGAGAGTGATCATCCCCTTCCCTTGTTTTATCCATCTTAAATCATTGAAGCATTCGAGGTTTTCCTTAATGGTTAGGAGCGGCTATCCCCTTAAGGATTTTCTTGGCTAGGGTTTAGTTTTAGGGGTTAGAAGTGGCTATCCCCCTAGGGTTTAAAACATAATTTTCTTGATCTCGTGCTAGTAGCTCTTGAAGGGATAGGATGACACCTAGTGTTTATGAGGGGATAAACTCTAGGGTTTTCTCTCGTAGGAGGTTGACCTAGGCTTATGAGGTGATAATCCTATGATAGAATTTCAAGTCTTATTTTTCCCTCGGTCTCCATTGAAGCGCTACATTAACTCCATATTCCCAATGAAAAGAAATTGATCTTGAGACCTCCAAGTACTTTCTTCAATAGTCTAAAGCTACCCAAACACATTTTTCTTGGAATTCACTCTCCACATTGAGATTCCTTTCCCTAATTTCTCGTAATCTTAATTGAGGGAAACCCCCTTCAGTCGGAGGAAATCTATATTGAAGTGATTTGGTTTGGTGAGGTGACAGGGGCCTTCCCTCTAAGTTGTGCATGATTTCACTTGAGCTTTCAGACTTTAGCTCAAAAATCATTAGTTCATGTGATAACACACCCGAGACATATCCTAGTGATCCTAAACCTCATTAGACAAGACCCCCTTTACCATTGGAAGTTAGTCCTCCTCCTCAACCAACCTTGCCTAAGACCGATGATATAGATTTAAATATTGATATGGATAGTATCTTAACAAAGGTTAATGTAACTGTCCCTCTCAGTATTGATATTGTATTTTTTTTAAATACCTACAACACAATCGCTATTGCGACGTCTTGGAGTGTCGCTCCCATAACAACCACATTGGAGTTGATACCTCTTAACATCGCTCTTGCCAGGTCCAAGACTGATGATATCGATCTAAATATTGATATGTATAGTATATTAGAAAAGGATAATGTACATGTCCCTCTCAGTATTGATATTGTATTTTTTTTTTAAATACCTACAACACAGTCGCTATTGCGATGTCTTGGAGTGTCGCTCCCATATAAACCATGTCAGAGTTGATACCTCTTAACGTCGCTCTTGCCAGCTTCAAGACCGATGATATAGATTTAAATATTGATATGGATAGTATCTTATCAAAGGTTAATGTACCTATCCCTCTCAGCATTGATATTGTATTTTTTTTTTAAATACCTACAACATAGTTGCTATTGCGACATCTTGGAGTGTTTCTCCCATAGAAACCACATCGGAGTTGATGCCTCTTAACATCACTCTTGCCAGCTCCAAGACTAATGATATAGATTTAAATATTGATATGGCTAGTATCTTAGCAAAGGTTAATGTACCTATCCCTCTCAGTATTGATATTGTATTTTTTTTTTAAATACCTACAACACAGTCACTATTGCGGTGTCTTAGAGTGTCACTCCCATAGCAACCACGTCGGAGCTGATACCTATTAACATTTCTCTTTCCACCTTCAAGACGTCGGTCTTGCCACCTCCAAGAGTGTCACTCCCATAACAACCATGTCGGAGCTGATACGTCTTAACGTCGCTCTTGCCACCTCCAAGATATCGCTCTTGCCACCTCCCAGTTGTCTCTCTTGCCACGTCCAAGACATCTCTCTTGCCATGCCTAAGACATCTCTCTTGCCACGTTCACAACATCTCTCTTGCCACATCCAAGATGTCTCTCTTGCCACATCCAAGATGTCGCTCTTTCCACGTCCAAGACATCGCTCTTGCCACGTCCAAGACATCTCTCTTGCCACGTCCAAGATGTCGCTCTTGCCACGTCCAAGACGTATCTCTTGCCACATCCAAGACGTCACAATAATGATGAAATCTATGTCATCGGAAAAGAGACGTCATGTGAAGCGATGTTTGAGGGGGTCCGTTGTTTTTCGTTCTCCTGACAATATAAAGTGGAAATTGCGTCGAACACACCGTCAGAATTTGATCCAAATGTACTAGTGTGTGATCATGGAGGACACAGTTAGAAAGACCGGGATTTCGGTATTTTTTCATTTTAGTATTCGGGAGATCGAAGAGCTAGAACTCTCGACATATGGGTGCGCAAAATCATGAAACCCGAAAATCCTTTTTCGAAAAAGGGTCGCCCTCATATCTAGGAGGCCATGTGAAAGGTCATTGTTGGTGGCCATGTGGAGGTGAAATCTCACGCTCGATGCATGTTTGTGCAGGTGGGGTTTTCAAGGAAGGACCTATGGATCGAATGTTGAGGTTTCGATAGGGAACCGAAAGGGCCGCTTAGACTCAGGGAAGATTTGAAATGATCCTGTGAGCGGATCTCGGCCCGAGGGCTACAGGTTTGCGTCACCATTTGTGGTATCATAGATTGACTATGTTTGTATATTGCATGCAGAGGAAGCGAGAGGAGAAAGAGTTCTCTGATACACATCATTTTGGTATCAGAGGCAGCTTGCAGAGATAGGCAGGAGAAGATAGAGTATTAGAAATCTGTGGTGATTGTTTGCAGGTAGGAAACAGTCAAGGAGACAGTGTGGGGGACTGTAGGGGAAGGCTGAAAGCTCTCATTTGCAGAGTGACATCAACAGGTTTGCCAGGAGGGCAGACAAAAGGTAGGAAAATGGCTACTGAAGGTCATAGACATGATGGAAAGAAGATCCATCATCAACAGAGAAAAGAGGTGATGGATAAGGAACTCGTTGATATCAGAGCAAGGATGGAGGAGCTCACATTGCGGATGTAGCAGGAGGCAAAGTCACGATGGGTGTATTAATGGCCCATCAGGACGAAGGTAAAATGGTCAGTCATGGAATTGGTGGCCAAAAGACAATGGAGGCTGACAAGAGGATGGATGAGGCATGCTGAATAATGAGGAGGAGATGGCTCAGGTATGTGAACCAGAGACTGGGAGTAATCTCAGTGATGTTGAGGATGAACTGAGATCATTGGAAGATCTCAGAGACTGCCATGTGTGCAGAGACTGCCAAGATGGAAGAATAGAAATTTCCAATTGCCAGGAGGGCAATGAGATGAGATCGTTGTGGGATCTCATAGATTGTCAAGAGGACAACAGGGAAATTTCATGTTGCCAAAAGGGAAATAAGGTGAGATCACTGCGGGGTCTCATAGACTGCCAAGAGGGCAGGACTGGAAATTCAAATTGCCAGGTGGGAAATAAGATGAGATCCGAGGATCTCATAGACTACCAAGGGGGTAGTGGAGAAATCCCATATTTCCAGGAGGGAAAGGGAGAGCATATGAGCTCATATTAGCAAGGACAACTGATAGAGGAGAAGGATGAGAAGGACATTTTGATCATTGGAGGAATTCAAATATTCCTGCCAGGTAGCCCCGTTGAGCCGAGAGTTTGTGTTGTCGATGTAGCAGCAACAAAAAGACAACTAGAAGAGACTGTTAAGGAAGAGGGAGAGATGGAGCAGACACTGATGTTTACCCAAGAAAAAGGAAATGAGCATTCCGAGGAATGGCTCAACATTTTCAGCTAGGAAGCTGAAAAGGAGACAGTTGTAGCACTGAAGCTGACAGCAGGAGAAGAGCATGGAGACAAGTTGATCACTACATGGGAGACATATTTGGAGATGCTGGAGGATTGGCTAAACAACCCAGAGCCAGCAGATGACTGCCATGAACAAATAGTTAGGATGATGATAGTAGAAGATGAGCATTCCGAGGAATTGCTCTAAAATTTCATCCAAGGAACTGAAAAGGTGATGAAGACTGCAATGTTGAGGCATGCAATAGCAGACGAAGAAGAATACCAGCCCAAGGAGCAGCTGGGAGAGGTTGGAATTGAGCCAACACAAAGAGATATGGAAGCAATAGAGATGTCACAGGGAGAAGATGAGCAGGAACTCATTATTGAGATTGCAGAATTGGAATCTACCACAGAGTGGAAAGTTAAGGCCACGAGGGATGGAGAAGATGGCATGGGAGGTCATGATGATCTACCCATTTGCAGAGAAGAAATGCATCGGAGTAGACTGCAAAGACAGAGCCAGCCAGGATAGCAGCTAGATGAGGTGATTGAGCATATCAGACAGCTGATGATCAAATCAGCAGAGACTTCCAGTGATGGGAAGCTGATCAGAAGGGAGAAAAAAACAACAACAGAGCAGCGGGAGAAGCAATAGCAACATAGCCATGGAGAAGATGAAAATCTCATGAGGACTGTTTGGGATCTAGGAGGATTTCAACATCAGTGCTGGGGAGCTCATGAGTTTTTCACAGCAGAGGAGTATGATGCAGGAGCATCGCTCCAAGCTAGCCAACCAACACAGTGAACATTCAATGAAGAAGGAGAGGCATAACCCTCTCATTTCAAATTTTGAATTTGAAATTTATATTAAATGTTTGTAAGGATGGTAGATCCAAAGTTGTGCCTTTGAGTAGGTTGTAGTTAAAGAAGGCCTTTAATGGTTGTAAGGCTATATCTAGTTCCGATCTGGACTAGACAACCCATTCAATGTAAAGTTAATGTAATTGAATAGGGTAGGTAGCTTGGAGGGAAGAGCTCAAAGAGCCCCCTCATGTAAAAGATCTTGGATCTTATGTTAGTGTGGAATAGAGACGAGAGGAGAGCTGAGACTCTATTGCATTTCGAGCTCACATCATAAATAGGTATTCATATTATTACAATCATCACAGTTTTTCCTGCATGAGTTTCTGTGTGTCTTTATGTGTTTATGAATGTCTTTGTGTGTTCCTTATATGCTGTAGATGTGTAATTGCAGGGACATATAGGTTCTACTATCTGTGGGTTCTTTGATTTCAGGTTTGGGGTTCTTTGAGGCTTCATGCCAAGAGGGTGTGATAGAACGTTGTGGGTTCTGAAAGCCAGTGCATAGATGCACTCTTAAATTTTGCGGAATTTGGGCAAGGACGTGCCAGGAGGGTGCACCAGCTGAAGTCATTGACTCAAGGAGAAACCTCAAGGTTGTTGAACACCTTGGAGGTAAGATTGTGCATAGGAAGGTATAGAGAAGACATAATCATGAAGGGATTCTGTGGAATCTCTGCTAAGAGGGCATTAAGCAGGTGTGTAGAGTGCACAGGAGAACTCTATCTTGAGTTCAGAAAGAAGACAAAACTGTTGAGTGTTCTGTAGAGCTCTGCCAGTAGGGCATTGCATGAGTGAAATAGTGCACATAAGAATTCTTTTGAGTTCAGACAGAAGAAGTGTCAAAAGAGGAACTTCATAGGGTTACTGAATACCCTGCAGGCTCGACAAGAAGTGCTTGAGCAGAAAGTTGCCAGAGGGAATTTCCATCCTTTCAAGGAGAGAAAGGGATAAAGACCATTGGGGTTTGAGAAGTTGAAGATCAAAGAGGATAAATACATGTGCAAGGAGTGCACCAGGCCAACACCTGAGTAAAGTGTTGACAGACAGAAAATCATCCGAAGGCTCGTCACACATAGGGAGTGTGCACAGAGTGAACTTATCTCAAGTTTAGAAGCTCAGGAGGAACAATGCTTTAGCGCACAGAGAAATAGTTGAGAGGTACAGAAGTCAAGGAACCCTTAGAGGTTTCACAGTTGACAAGCTCAGAAGAGATAACACATTTGTGTGCAGAGACTCTGCAAGGATTGCAGAAGTCGAGAAAAATTTCAAGGTTTCGAAGAAAGAAATCTCAGGAGGAAGAGTGCCTTTGCGCACAGAGAAACAACTGCAAGGAGTGCAGGAAGTTGGGGAAACCTTTCAAGGTTTCACAAGTCCCAAAATATCAGGAGGGACAATGTCTTTAAGAATGCAGACGAGAGCCAAAGATACAAATTTCGTAGAGGAAACAAAGGAGGAGACCTTTGGAACTTAGAAAATCTTCCAAGGAAAATGAAGAAGCTGAAAGATCAGGAAGGAGCTATAGCTGCCGTCATATCTGGGTGCATGGACTGATAGCCATCGGATCCAAGGGAAGCTGCATGAGGTTTAACCCTCGCACATTCAAGGAAAAGGAGCTGCTAGATCATTTCGTCATTTTTGGGTTCGACATTTCGAGAATCCCGATGACAAGAGACCAGGGCACTTCACAGTGAAAACCCCGAAGTCACAAAACGCAACTTGCCTTCGGAGAAAATCTTCAACATTTCGGCTATTCAAAGTTCAGAAGGTAGAGGCATAGATTTTAGTACCGAGATTTTCAAACTTCCGGTACACGAAACAACGAAAGCATCATGACCGTCCACTTCAGAGGACATGTGGAAGAGATCCGAACACATCGGGGTTTCATATACCGGGGGATCGAGGACCAAGAGTTTGATCACAAAGGATTCATGAAATCGCGAATCCCGAAGTCCCGAAAAGTGCATACAGTTGAGATTTCAGGGAAATCCCCGAAAGGCCATTTCAGTATTTTGACTACGGGAAGATGCAGGGGTGAGAGTTCAGAACTCTTGACCCACGAGATCCCGAAAGGATATGAGCCGTTGGATCAGGGAGGCTCATAGTCGTTGATCTTTCTCAGGAGAAGGAGGACCGGAGTTTCGGTATTTCGGTACTTCGGTATTTCGGATACCAGAAGTATGAGAGGAAAATGAATTGTTGCGTCGGGATTCATGAAGTTCTGAGACACAAATTCCTAAAAGCACAAGAGGAGTATTGTCGGGTCATGAGACAGGATCAAATTTTGGCATACCAGGGTTTAGGATTTTGGAAGTCCTGAGGACAAAGAGTCGGGCAACTTGACGGAGAAAATACTGAAGTCACGAAACATGACGTATTGTTGAGTGGGGCTGTGGTCTCAAGATTTCATATTTCGGCATACCAGGGTTCGACATTTCGGGAATCCTGAAGACAAGGTATCGGATCATTTCGGCATTAGAAACCCCAAAGTTCCGAAATAAGGACTGTGATGATGGAGGACATAGTTAGAAGGACCGAGATTTTGGTATTTCGGCATTTCGGTATTTGGGAGATCGAAGATCTAGAACTCTTGACATTTGGGTTCGCGGAATCACGAAACCTGAAAATCCTTTTTTGGCAAAGGGTCGTGGTCATATCTAGGAGGCCATGTGGAAGGTCATTGTTGGTGTCCACGTGGAGGTGAAAGATCACGCCCGATGCATGTTTGTGCAGGTGGGGTTTTCAAGGAAGGACTTATGGATCGAATGTTGAGGTTCCGATAGGGATCCAAAAGAGCCGCTTCAGCTTAGGGAAGATTTGAAACGATCCTGTGAGTGGATCTCGACCTGAGGGATGTAGGTCTGTGTCACCATTAGGAAAAGTCGTGATGGGTGTATGAATGGCCCATCAAGACGAAGGTAAAATGGCTAGTCAGGGAATTGGTGGCCAAAAGACAACAGAGGATGATAAGAGGATGGTTGAGGCATGATGAAAGCCTCAAGAATAATGAGGAGGAGATGGTTCAGGTATGTGAACTAGAGACTGGGAGGAATCTCTGTGATGCTGAGGATGAACTGAGATCATTGGAAGATCTCAGGGACTGCCAAGATAGCAGAACAAAAATTTCCAATTGCCAGGAGGGAAATGAGATGAGATCGCTGCGGGATCTCATAGACTGCCAGGAGGACAGCAGGGAAATTTCATGTTGCCAAGAGAGAAATAAGGTGAGATCACTGAGGGGTCTCATAGATTACCAAGAGGGAAGGACTGGAAATTCAAATTGCCAGGTGGGCAATAAGATGAGATCCGAGGATCTCATAGACTGCCAAGGGGGCAACAGAGAAATCCCATATTTCCAGGAGGGCAAGGGAGAGCAGATGAGCTCATATCAACACAAACAACTAACAAAGGAAAAGGATCAGAAGGACATTCTGATCATTCGATGAATTCAAATATTCCTCCCAGGTAGCCCAGTTGAGGTGAGAGTTTGTGTTGCCGATATAACAGCAAAAGAAAGATAGCTAGCAGAGACTGTCAAGGAAGAGGAAGAGATGGAGCAAACATTGATGTTTACCCAAGAAAAAGGAAATGAGCATTCCAAGGAATTGCTCAATATTTTTAGCCAAGAAGCTGAAAAGGAGACATCTGCAGCACTGAAGCTGATAGCGGGAGAAGAGCATGGAGATAAGTTGATCACTCCATGGGAGACAGAGTTGGAGATGATGGAGGATTGGATGAACAACCCAGAGCCAGTAGATGACTACCAGGAACAGACAGTCAGGCCGATGATAGCAGAAGATGAGCATTCCGAGGAAGTGCTCAGAAATTTCAGCCAAGGAACTGAACAGGTGATGAAGACTGCAATGTCGAGGCATGCAACAATAGACAAAGAAGAATACCAACCCAAGGAGCAGCTGGGAGAGGTTGGACTTGAGCCAACACAAAGAGATATGGCAGCAACAGAGATGTCACAGGGAGAAGCTGAGCAACAACTCAGTAATGAGATTGCAGAATTGGAATTCGCCACAGAGTGGCAAGTTAAGGCCATGAGGGATGGAAAATATGGCATGGCAGATCATGATGATCTACCCATTTGCATAGAAGAAATGCAGCTAAGAAGACTGCAAAGGAAAAGCCAGCTAGGACAACAGCTGGATGAGGTGATTGAGAAGATCAGACAGTTGATGATCATATCAGCAGAGACTACCAGCGATGGGAAGTTGATCAGAAGGGAGACAACAACAACAATAGAGCAACGAAAGAAGAAACAAAAATAGAGCCGTGGAGCAGATGAACTTCTCCAAAGGACTATTTGGGATCCAGGAGGATTTCAACAATGGTGTTGGGGAGCTCATGAGTAGGATCTCATGATTTTTTCATAGTAGAGGAGTATGATGCAGGAGCATCGCTCCAAGCCATCCAGCTAGCACAATGCGCATTCAATGAAGAAGGAGAGGCGCAACCCTCTCGTTTCAAATTTTGAATTTGAAATTTATATTAAATGTTTGTAAGTTTGGTAGAGCCAAAGTCGTGCCTTTGAGCAGGTTGTAGTTAAAGATGGCCTTTAATGGTTGTAAGGATGGATCTAGCTCCGATCTGGACTAGACAACCCATTCAATGTAAAGTTAATGTAATTGAATAGGGTAGGTATCTTGGAGGGAAGAGCTCAAAGAGCTCCCTCATGTAAGATATCTTGGATATTCTGTTAGTGTGGAATCGAGAGGAGAGGAGAGTCGAGACTCTATTGTAGTTTGAGCTCACATTGTAAACAAGCATTCATATTAATACAATCAGAGCCATTTTTCCTGCATGAGTTTCTGTGTGTCTTTATGTGTTTATGAATGTCTTTGTGTGTTCCTTATATGCTATAGATGTGCAATTGCAGGGATAGATAGGTTTTTCTATCTATGGGTTCTTTGATTTCAGGTTTGTGGTTCTTTGAGGCTTCATGCCAAGAGGATGTGACCGAACGCTGCGGGTTCTGAAAGCCAGTGCATAGATGAACTCTTGAATTCTGCAAAACTTGGGCAAGGACGTGCTAGGAGGGTGCACCAGCTGAAGTCATTGACTCAAGGAGAAACCTCAAGTTTGTTGAACACCTTGGAGGTAAGACTGTGCAGAGGAAGGTACAGAGAATACAGAATCATGAAGGGATTCTGTGGAAGCTCTGCTAAGAGGGCAATAAGCAGGTGCGCAGAGTGCACAGGAGAACTCTATCTTGAGTTCAGAATGAAGACAGAACTGCTGAACATTCTGTAGAGCTCTGCCAAGAGGGCATTGAGTGAGCACAATAGTGCACAGAAGAAATCTTTTGAGTTCAGACAGAAGAAGTGTCAAAAGAGGACCTTCACGGGGTTACCGAATACCCTGCAGGCTCGACAAGGAATGCTTGAGCAGGAAGTTGCGAGAGGGCATTTCCATACTTTCAAGGAGAGAAAGGGATAGATACCATTCGGGTCTGAGTAGTTGAAGCTCAAAGAGGATAAAGACCTGTGCAAGGAGTGCACCAGGCCAACACTTGAGTAAAGTGTTGACAGACAGAAAGTCATCCGAAGGTTCGTCACACATAGGGAGTGTGCACAGAGTGAACTTATCTCAAGATCAGAAGCTTAGGAGGAACAGTTCCTTAGCGCACAGAGAAATAGATGAGAGGTACAGAAGTCGAGGAACCCTTAGAGGTTTCACAGTGGACAAGCTCAAAAGAGATAGCACATTTGTGTGCAGAGACTCTGCAAGGAGTGCAGAAGTCGAGAAACCTTTCAAGGTTTCAAAGAAAGAAAGATCAGGAGGAAGAGTGCCTTTGCGCACAGAGGAATAGCTACAAGGAGTGAAGGAAGTTAGGAAAACCTTTCAAGGTTTCACAAGTCCCGAAAGCTCAGGAGAGACAGTGTCTTTAAGAAAACAGACGAGAGCCAAAGATACAAATTTCGTAGAGGAAACAAAGGCCGAGACCTTTGGAACTTGGAAAATCTTCCAAGGAAAATGAAGAAGGTGAAAGATCAGAAAGGAGCTACAGTTGCCGTCAGATCTGGGTGCACAGACTGATAGCCATCAGATCCAGGGGAAGCTAGATGAGGTTTAACCCTCACACATTCAAGGAATAGGAGTCGCTATATCATTTTGGCATTTCGAGAATCTCGATGACAAGAGAGTGGGGCACTTCATAGTGAAAACCCTGAAGTTGCGAAACACAACTTTCCTTTGGAGCATATCTTTGGTATTTCGACTATTCGGAGTTCAGAAGGTAGAGGAGGCAAAGATTTTGGTACTGAGAGTTTCAAACTTCTGGTATGCGAAATAGAGAAAGCATCGTGAGCATCCACTTTGGACGACACGTGGCAGAGATCCGAACACATTGGGGTTCTGGATACCGGGGGATCGAGGACCAAGAGTTCAGTCACGGAGGATTCGTGAAATCGCGAATCCTGAAGTCTCGAAAAGTGCATATAGTTGATATTTCAGGGAAATCCCCGAAAGGCCATTTCAGTATTTTGACTACGGGAATATGCAGGGGTGAGAGTTTAGAACTCTTGACCCATGAGATCCCGAAAGCATCTAAGCCATTGGATCAGGGAGGCTCACAGTCGTTGATATTCCTCATGAGAAGGAGGACCGAAGTTTCGGGATTTCGGTATTTCAGATACCAAAAGTATGAGAGGACAAGGAATTGTTGCACCGAGATTCGTGAAGTTCCAAAATGAAAATTCCCGAAAGCACAGGAGGAGTATTGCCGGGTCACGAGACAGGATCAGATTTCGGCATACCGGGGTTCGGGATTTCGGAAGTACTGAGGAAAAAGAGTCGGGCAACTTGACGGGGAAACTCCCAAATTCGCGAAACATGACATATTGTAGAGTGTGGTCTCAAGATTTCATATTTTGGCATACGAGGGTTCGGCATTTCGGGAATCCTGAAGACAAGGTATTAGAGCATTTTGGCATTGGAAACCCCGAAGTTCCGAAAGAAGGACTATGATCACGGAGGACACAGTTAGAAAGACCGGGATTTCAGTATTTCGACATTTCGGTATTCAAGAGATCGAAGAGCTAGAACTCTCGACATCTGGGTTTGCGAAATCGCGAAACCCAAAAATCCTTTTTTGGCAAAGGGTCACGGTCATATCTGGGAGGCCTTTTGGAAGTTCATTGTTGGTGGCCACGGGGAGGTGAAATCGCATGTCTGATGCATGTTTGTACAGGTGGGGTTTTCAAGGAAGGACCTGTGGATCGAATGTTGAGGTTCCGATAGGGATCTGAAAGAGCCGCTTCGGCTCAGGGAAGATTTGAAATGATCCTGTGAGAGGATCTCGGCCCGAGGGATGCAGGTATGTGTCACCATTCAGTCACTCCTCTTGAGCTTCTGATTAAAAATATTCAATCACACACTCCTTGCGGATAAACTCCCTAAGACTATCTCTTCAGAAATTTCTGAGTCAAAATAGAATTTGTCATGCACACCCTACGGACACTATGCACCCTTTGAAAGAATAAGGTTCACGTTATCTTTTTTGAGCTTATGAGTCGAAACAGACTCTGTCAACACACTCCTTGTGGACACTATGCACACTTGCACTCGCTCATAGAAGATAAACAATTGAAACTTATTCCAATCTCACAGATTCATACATCTAGCCATGTAAATGCATGCATAACATCAAGAACAATAAATAATAGATAAGTACAAACAAAGAGACAGTCTACCATTCATTCATTCATATAGACGCATTAACACCATACATTTGGGACAATGCTCCTCCATTATATTCATTCAACTAAAGATTACATACATTCATACACTTCTTCTCGGTAGCTCTCAACTGTCCACTACAATGGCAACCTATACAATAGATTTAGAAGCTCATCCACAATTAGAGAGCCAACAACCCTTACTGGGAGACAATACAAAGCTTTATACAAGAGGGCTCTTCGAGTCCTACCCCCCAACTACTCTACATCTATCCTATCGAATTAAAATTTATCAACTACTAATATTTAATACAATAAATATTTGTGACAAATAGATCAAATCGAACACATCAAATCTGTGCTGCACTCATCTATATTAAAAGAAAATACATTCTCAGATGTCTTCATGAACCATCTAGCTCTACAACATTTAAAGATGTTCTTTAATTACAACTCTTTTCAAAAGATTTGCGTGATACACATTCATCAAAATTTAAATTTCTTCAAAATGCGCGCTAGTGCGCCTAGTTGTCTTTCGCTTGTGCTTCGCTGGCGATGGTCCTGCATCAATCTACCATAGTGAAAAGGTCAAAGAGGATCTCTAAAATAACAAGATGAGCAAGGAACCAATGGTAATCAAATCGTTGAGCAGATCTACTGTTATTTTTTTTGGTTGTATTTTACACTTTAATTTAGTTTTAGTTTAATTTAGTTTAGTTTGATTTAGTATACTTTCTTATATATTTTTATTAGTATAATTTTTACTTTGCGTTTTACTTTAATCTAGTTTTTAGTTTACTTTAAGTTATATTAGGTCTTGGTTTAGATTCTATTTTTTATTTTTAGTTTAATCTTTATTTTTAGTTACAATAATAATATTTCATTTTAATATAGTTTAGTCTTATTTTGATTAGATTTTAGTTTAATTTAGTTCGATTGTATTATTTTATTATGTTAGATTTTAGTTTCTCTTTTAACATTTTGGTTTCATTATTTTAGTTTTAGTTTTATAAATCTTCACAAAATCATGTATGATCTAAAATTAACTTTTTGTTTGGATTATAGGTGATATGGAGGATTTGAAGCCTAAAGATTTGGATTTAGGAGATTGGAAGCCAAAGATCAAGGAAGTCAAACAAACTCTCAATGGGTTATAAAAGAAGGATAAGAGCTTCAATAATGACGGGGATGAGACACTTTACAAGCCATAAATATTAAAGATTTGGATGTAGGAGATTGGAAGCCAAATATCAAGGAAGTCAAACAAATTCCCAAAGGGTTATAAAAGAAGGAGAAGAGCTTCAATAATGAGGGGGATAAGAGGCTTTATAGGCCATAAATATTTTGGTAGAGAGATTGTGCTTTTATTGGAGAATGAGCCCATGAGGCCATTTTATTTGTAAATTTCTAAATCATAGGGAATCACATTGGATTCATCTCTCAATATAATAGATCACTATTTTTCTTCATGTTTAATGTGTTAAGCTCCTTTTAATTCCATGTCTATTCTTTTCCATGCAATTTTGATATGCAACTTGGACAATTTAGTACAACTTCCACTATCAATGAATATGTTTATGAAATAGTTAAAAGATTTATACTATGACCTTTTGTTATGATGTATATATTCAAATGTTGTTAGCAAATTTCATTTATGAACATTTCATGTCTGGATTCATTCTTTTAAAATTCCTAGATTAAAAAGTTCATTTTGTATGTTGGATTCATAATCTTTATGGCCAACTCATTTTGTTCATCTCATATTGAAAAAGATTGTGTTTTCCCTCTATGTTTTTTGAGATTTATGTTCTCTTATTTTCACCAATTTATCACCTATCAGATTTTGTGCTCTGTTATGTGAGACTCCATTCCCAATGGATCCAGTATTCTTATCTCAAAGTTACAATATTTTTATTCCATTCTGCTATCATTTTTATTCTCAATCCTATCTACCTAGACTATCTTGTTCTTTACCATTAAATTTGGCACCTGTGCTTAATTGTTAGAACTGTTGGTTAGTGACAGTAGGTAGAAAGTGTTATTAAATCATATGAGAGAGCCCTCTCTAGTCTAAGAGCCAACTTTTCCCCTAAAGTAGGTTCAAAGATGTCTTGTCATAGTTTTTAAATAGTTAGAAACTATCTCAAGTTACAACAGGGTCAACTAACAATCCCTTTTTACACACCACGTGGCCCAACAATATTTCAAAATGCACACAAAAAAATTATTTCTTCAAATTCAACAAGATCTGGTACTTCCTAAAGCTATCCAACATTAAGCATAGAGTTTTGATATGATCCTTCAACAGACTAAATATTGTCTAGTCATCTAAGTACACTTCTAAGAACTTATGAATGAACTCTTTGAAAGATGAAACAACTACTCTAGAAAATATTGTTAGTGCAATCTTCAAACCAAATGGCATAAGTGTGTATTGGTAACAACTCCATTCTGTCATAAAGGTGGTCTTATATCTATATTCTTGCATAATATTTATTTGGTGATATCTCGAGGTGATATCCCGAGAATCCATCCATGAAAAAGTAAGCCTCTCGACCCCATACATTTTCTATCACTTCATCCATGAATGGGGTATGAAATGGGTCGTGTAAACAAGCATAATTCAACTTTCTCATATCAACAAATATCTTGATTCCTTTTGTCTTCATATCATGAAATACCATTGGATTGATCCACTCTAATTCTTCAATAGGTTCTATAATTCCAACTTATAACATCTTGTCTATCTCTACTTTTACCTTTTGTTTATATGCGGGGTTCATTCTATATGGTATTTGTTTCACAGATTTGGAATCTAGCTTCAACGAAATCTTCATTTCTCCTAACTCCCCAACAATCCCTTTCATTTCTAAGAAAATAGTTGGAAACATATCTTGGTATTCACAGAGTAAGTCAGATTTATATTCTCGACTATCTCATCACTCCAGTAGTATCCTATGTTGACAAACTTAGGCTTATATTCTATACCAATGTTCACTTTTTGTGTTCTCAAATGCTTGAAGTACATCGTAGATTCAAGATATGGTCCCTCTACTGCACGCTCCCCTTCAGTTTTTGGTATCTGCAAATTCCTGGGGTCTTCCTCTTATTCATCTTCTTCAACAATAATATAACAGTGCAAGACCTCTTTAACTATCGTAGTAAATCTAGGTATAGTATACAAATGTACAAACCATATCGAATATTCTGATGCAAAAATATTATTCTTGATAACCTGCAAGGTTGAATCAATAAAATGATCATCATTCTCAAAGTTGAACATTACCTTGAAGTTCCTAGTAAACTATTCCCAATCTCATGTTCCTCTATGCACCTCTAGTTCTATGTACTGATTATTTGTAATTGCACCCAAGGTATTCACAAAAAAGTGTGTCCACTCTCACTGAGGTACTAATCTCCACGTCGTGTTACTCTTCATAAAATGGTCTGCAGGGAAATTTAATCTAGGATACTTCTACATAGAATATTCATTCTTTGTCCCAAACCTAACCTGTAGTAACCTTTTGCATTGTTGCCAATCCTCTATTTTGTTGCATCCCACCATCTAGCTAGAGTTTCTTACAACACAACACCTAAAGCTAATAATCTTTGTTGATCTGATATTTGCAATTCAAATTCTCTTATAAAATAAACTACATCAGTTAGTCCATCATACCTGGGAGGTTAAATTATTTTAGTTCTAATCCATTGCAACATGCAGGTAATCTTAGCACATTTCCTTGTCGATGCTTCATGCAATATTTCTTTCCAATTCTCCAGATCCTCTTCTGAGTATGATGCATAGGATCTAATACTTGACCAACTAAGTACTTCTTCAAATACATGATTCACATAATCTTCCATCCATATAGTCATATTATACAGTTATTAAGTTCCTTTCTCTTTGTTGGTTCTAAAAATATTCTTCCTTCAGTGGGATACAATGGCGCAGTAACCTTCAAATATTCTACTTGAAATACCATTTGCCTCTTGTTTAGATAAATGCATGTCTGGTTATCAAATTCCAAATCAAGTCCCGATAGTGTTGGATAAGGTGTACTACCATCTACTATTTCAATCACTTCAAAGTCTGCTATACTGTGTGCTCCATCAACTGACACTTACCCTTGTCATCCTTCCAACTGGAACGATCTTATGTTGGTTCACTAATATCAAATGGATAGGAGACCAAATCATCTTCGACTGGCCTATCATATCCAAGTCCGCCTTGGGATTAAATTCACATCATAACCTAGATCCAGAATAATATTGTCCATGTCTTATTCTCCTATCTACGCATGAAGTTGAAACTCCCCACTCGTTCTCTTTTTTTGATGCACATGGATAACTACTCTGTGCGTGACATGTATCTCTTTTTCTTGGGTGAATTTTTCAATCATTCCGTGCAACATACTCAAATTAGATTTATCCTTCATTAATTCTAAACAAATTCTTAATAAATATTTCAAAGTGCTTACCTTTTCAACTTGCCTTTATGAATGGTCATATAGTAGAGGCATATCATACACTAATGGTGTATCATACAAAGGTGTTATGGTTGAATTCAAAGCTATCCATTATGCTCAAACCAATTCTTTTCTTTCTTGATGGTAGGTCTCTTTCTCTTTTCTCATATCAAACAATGGAAGAGGCTTTGTTTCTTTCCTTACCCACTAGTGGATTCTATTCCCTTGATTTGTCGCATCCACTCTAGTTATCATCCCTTTGAACATATATGTTGGCTATGTTAGAATTTTCATTGCACTTTTAAGTTTCTATCATATGTACATTTGTGTTCCTCTTTTCTTTCCATTTTGTGATCAACTATGGACAATCCTCCATCGCATGGTCTAGTGTTATGAAATATGTACAGGTCATGTAAGGATTCAGGCAATCACGTGCTAAATTTCCAGGATGATTACAATTATAACATATGATTGGGCCTCTTCCTCTTCCAAATCCTCCTCTGTCGCAACCTCTAAACCCCACTTTGCCTCCTTGATTATAACCTCTGGGAGAATTATAATGCATAACTCCTCCTTCTAATTCTTCACCTTGGACTCTATATGCATTTGCACCGCTCTCTCTCATCAAGTCAAATGCATGAAAATCCTTCTCTTCATGTCCTACTGACTTAAAAAAGTTTCAAAATAGGTTCCTATCAATACTCTTGTATTTCTACATCAATGGATAGTTATGAAGATTGTGACCCATTATCTTGCCAATTTCACACCATATCCCTAATGGATTCAGATCTCCCGTATTCAAATACTGCTGAAAAGTTGTACATTCATCATTATGATGACCCTTTGTTATACATGTGATACACCAAACTCCCTCACTCTTTTCTTTTCCATTTGTATTTTCCTATAACCGAATAATCAGTGTGGCCAGATGTGACTGAACTTGAGCTGCGTTATTTTATCCTATAGTGGATGCTTCCAATTTCATATCAATTTGCATAGATTTTGACTGCGACACAATCTTCTTCTACGTCAAAGGGAAACATATATATTACAACAATTCTACAATAAACTACTCCCTATGTTGTTCATATGGAATCTGGAATTTCATTCGATCCTTTAGTATCTTGAACCTTTGATCATAGTCCCACACTGATTCATTTAATCTCCATTTGATCTCCTTCATCTTTATAATGCACTACGACTGAGCCTTAGGATTTTGGAATTCTTTCAACAAGGCTTGTCTTACCTCTGCCAATGTTCTAGTCTGATCCACAAGTGTATTATTTTGATATTTCATGTATCATAATAATGCGTGATCTCTGAAGGTCATTTCCAACTATGCAATACTCACATCATTATCTTGGATGTTCTTCATAGTACATATTGTGTCACAAATGAAGAAAGGTTTTTCTCGATATTCTGAATCAACCCATTGAAAGAGAGGCATCATTAAGGTGGGATCTACCATCGCCATCATTTTCTGCATGATATTATTTCCTGATAACACTAACTTATTTTGACTCGACCTACTACTTCCGCTACTCTAATTACTTCTACTACTATCTTTACTTCCTTCATTAACTACCACTGACAAAACTTATAATCTTACCTCATTTCTTGGCAATGCACACAGGGTCGTGGCTCAGATGCAAAGTCCTATCTGAGTGGGATCCTCTTCTACTAGACATAGATGATGGATATTTTCCTCTTTTGTGCACAAACTTCCTTCGATATGGAATATTACACCAGTGTCTCTTTCCTCAATCTCACCGTGTTGCCCCTGTCTCTCAACCACATTCCTCTTCTTATTCAGTCTAAATCTCTTACCATTGTTCAATACTCTAATCTCTTCATTTATTACACATTCTTCTTCTCTCCGCGTCCTCAGACCATCCGTTCCTCAATCCTTCTCTTCATCCCTGTCTATGCTCATATCATTCCTTGGTCATCCCCCAACTCCCCTATGTGCATGAAGACGCTTAGAAATCATATTTTATTATCATAACTCTATTTTCACACAACAACATCTTAATCCATGTAGATAGTGACTTTAGGTATCTACCGCATGGTTGTTTAAAGAATTACATCTCAAAAACACTGTACGATTGAGTGCAATCTATCACAAATTCAGTAATCTAACCTCCCAACACACTATCCAACTAGTAATCAAGTGCGTGTGATGTCTTATTTCTTATTGCATTAACTTGTTGAATCAATTCAAGATTCCAATTCCTTAGAACCAAAATTCGATATATTCCGATCCATTCAAAAAATATATGGATGCAATTTGCTAAAATATTCGAGAAGTCAGGAAAGAAAATTTCATCCCAATTTGTAAACAAATACCTTTGTATCCATTCCTCTATGATGATCCATGTATTCTTATTCTGATCTACACCAAACTCAATCTGCTTCGTTTTAAGCCATTTTATGGTCTCCTCCTTAGTAGGCCTCCACATCCCCCTTATTCAAAAATCCTTGTCCCGACAAAGAAACCATTTGTTGTTGTGCAGTGGGAAGACCCAAGGTTAAACATTAATCCACCAAAAAAACCCTAATACTGGCCCTTTTGGCATCACCCACAAGCAAGTGAAGTCTCACCCAAGGTACCTATGGGGACTACAAGAACTAGGTTTTCACAGTCATGGGGGAATATGAGGCATTCATACTTATTTTTTACTTAACATTCATTCATATACCCTATTCATGAAATCATAAGAGAATCATAATATATGACAAATTCATGCTTCTTAACCATTCAACAAGTGCGCAAAACCCTTAAATATATATTCATATTAACCATTAAGAATCTACTACTTGTGTGCAATAAATAGAATAAACCAACACACCATGACAACAAGCACATCATAACACAAGCATTTAACGTGGTTCACCACAACTGGGCTACGTCCAAAATGGATGGCTTCTTATATTATTCATTCATCTTCAGTTATTACAATAGGTGTGCACTGCACTCATACAATAATATTCAGTTTAAGCTCAAACCTACCCAAGTCATTCTATGTTGCAGTGCACACATACCTATTGACTAATATTAGACTCAACTCATACTCATCAACTAATCAATACCTTCTTAACAAAAATATACTCATCGCCTCAGACCCCCACTAACTCACTAAGAACCCATTACATATTTATACATATACATTAGGCCTTATCCCGTTAGAATGTAGACAAAAAAGTCCTAAAGATCCTAACTAACTTCCTCCTTCCGCGTGCTAGCTCCTAAAAATTTTCTAACTATCTTTCGTGCACATTGCTCCTTTGTTGACTTGTCACATGGTCCGTTTCTACACGACTCCCAACACATACCCAAAATGTCTTGCTCCAACATGCCACCATCCTAATAGGAACTCACTCTTAAGGAAATCCCCAACCCTCCATTAGTACCAACATAGGGGGACTGCAAGGTCCATCTGGGACAACATAGACTTCACCTCCCTCCCAGTGTTCATTTTCACCGTTTCCTATCCTCGCAACATTATATTTACTGGATTTGTCATGGTTAATGAATGACCCTATAGCCCATGACCTGTCATGGCCGGCTATGCCTTCCAATATACCTTTTGATATTATGAAATTTGATGGAAATCCATGAGAGGACCCCTCCACACACATCATGACATATTATTTATGGTGTGCATGCAAATCATTGATGGATGATAGTGTGAGGCTACAAATTTTCCAAAGATCCCTGACCGTAGCCACTACAAAATGGTACATTGAACTAAAAGGAGGTTCTTTTAGAATCTTCAACAACTTGGACATGGAATTTTTAACGCACTACCAACTACCCATTCCGTATGAGATATGAACAGATCTCTTAACCTCACTGCGTCAAGACAATGCCACTAATATTTCCGATCATATACATGAGTGGAGAAGATGATGTAGGATGATTAAGACTCGGATTCTAGACAAGCTCCTTATAAAGTGGTTCATCAAGTCCCTCTTACCACCCATTTCTAGGGATGTATCTATGGTTGAGGTGGCCTTTGAGGAGAAGGCCATTTTTCATGCCCAACATTTGGACTTGATCTATTCATAGTTAGGTACCCCGTGTGACATTATTCCAAATTCTCCTTGGTATTTGATGGATCCCAAGAAACCAACCCCAAGACCCCATGATGATGGTGTGGTTGGTTCTATTTCCCATGCATCTGTGCACCAGTTAGCTGACCAAATAGTTCATGTGATGATTACATCACACCCATCAACTTATGGCACTAATGCTAAAAATATTGCGACCCCTTCTCACACTTTCGAGGTGAATTCAATGCAGTTCATGCAACCAAAGAATCCTCAGCAACCTAGACGCAATAAGAAACAAAACATTAAAAAAAATTCTAATAATAAGAAAGGGACTGCCTCTACCTAAAACACTCAGGAGGGAGGCATTAAGGAGAAACAAAAGAGTTGTTTTCCCTATACACTTTTTGGGGATGACCACCCTACTCACTAGTGCCCTCAAAAGGATGAAGTCCATAAATTCTTGGCACAACAATGGGCCCCCCAATAACCTACAGTCCTAACCCATCCTTTCCCCCCTCAACCTCAAAATATAGTTGCCACAAATATTTCACCTCCGCAAGAGGGCATGGAAGGTAACCCTCACCACAAGGGGTCTTCCTCAAATGTTTCCATTTTCACGTGTGACCAAACACTCAATTTGAAAACACAATCCAAGAATTACGAGATTGTCGAGCCTTCTCACATCGCACTTGAAGAAACATCTTCTTCCCATCTTGGTGGCCCTCTTCAAATTGAGAATCCATAATTTAACACATTGATTCATGTTGGCACAGGGGAAGACCCAGGGTTCAATGCTACAACAATGCACCAAAAAAATCCTAACTATTGTCCCTTTTGGAAACACCTGCGAAGCAGATGAAGTCTCACCCGAGGTAGAGGCATGGGTGGTTGCAGGACTCAACTGTCTGCAACCTTAGATGGGACATAGATTTGTGATTATAACACTAAATAGAGAACTTAATAGTTAAAATTCATCAATACTTGACCAATATCTACTTCGCAGATAAAACAGAGCATCGGAACATTCACCCAGATCTAATGTATATAATCACTTTATCATAAACATGTAGATTAGATCTAGCAGATCAAGCACTAAGCACATTCATAGAAGTCAGGTCTAACATTCTTACACATCATTAGCAAAAAGCATAAGTAGATTTGTCTATCTCTATCAAATCACTTAGCTAGAGAATACATAAACACATCACAACAAAGCACAAAGCAAGACAACACAATATTTACGTGGTTCACCCCCACCCTGGGGCTACGTCCACCAACTCTTCTTCTTTATTGTCTTCAGTCAATTGGTTACAAGCATAGAGCCACCAAAATCCTACTCCGCCTAGGACAGGATATCTGCACACCTTGCTAGATCCTCCCTCCTCGCGTTATAGCACAAAGCCTTCCACAGTCTGTTACAACCACTTTCACTTAGCTCTGCAAGTCTCTCCCACTTATGCACAAAGCACTTACAAATCATAATGACACTTAGCACTTATCTTATCGACCTTTTATCACATAGATACCTCTACTTCTTATATTGCCTAGCCATCTATTTATACTTTACAAAATAGTCCTAAGCATGGGTAAACCCATGGGCCAACATCCCATTCCCATTACATAATCCCATAACCTAAAAAGGACCCAAAAAGGAGCTGAGATCCCACGATATCCGCTTTGTCTTACGCTCTTCCTTCGACAGGCTGTCGAAGTCCCAAAGTAGGTCAAACTTGATCTATATCCCTCAAAACTTGGTCAAGGGACAAGAAGCCCCCAACACTCACCTGTGACTCGTCCCGAGTCACTCTGGTCTGATTAGTTTTGATTCAAAATCCTCGAGCTTAGCTCGAGCTGCTTGGACTTGCTATTGTGCTACAACCTCTTGTTCAACAAACTCCTGGATGAGTGTGTCATTCACGGGTCATTCTAAGCATTGTTCTGCTGCAGTGAAAACCCACTCTAGCTCTGCTCCTCTTCCTTCTACTTCTATAAATAGTTAGTAAGCTTTGTCTT
>JASDQU010947799.1:36457-57056 GCA_032191745.1 Picea mariana
ATATCCAGGGTCTTCAATCTCATCGCCCAAAGTACGAATCTAACCATGTGATTACATGTGTTGAAGTCGAACATGGTAGAAACCACTTGATTACCGGTCATTGATGAAACCGTTAACAAGTGCGAGGGAAATCACCATTGATGTCAATGACTCCCAAGATACTCTAGTAAAATCCATCGAGTGTGAATGAATGAGTTGAATTCTAACATTCGATGGAATGTTTCGATCAGGGGAAATGATGTAAACCCACTGTCGAAAGCAAGGAAACCTGCCATTGAGGCATGCAAGCTCCAAGGTACCAAAGAATTTCTAAGTCTTGATTCCGGATAATGAGCTGAAGTCGACGAAACAAAACTCGTCACAGAAGGACCTTGATGTATCCCCCATCAATGACACGAAATGAGTAACATATTTTGAAGGTGAAACAGAGTATGATGTAAATTATACTGGACACAAGGAAGGCCGACATAGAGAGAATGGACAACTGCAGATGGCCGACTCAATAGAGGTTTCAAATGGACTTCTCTTGAACATATGAATGACATGACCAATGATTTGGCAGCATTGACTCAAAGATGACATATGGAATGAACTTGTAGCAAATCGAATGAGAGACAAATGGATTTCCCAAACCGGCTTCAAATGTAATGAATAGGGGGTGTCATGTTCAAGAGCGACACTTACTGCCAATCAATATGAAGATGAAAACATATCCCTTTCCCATATTTTCCCCCACCATTTCTAGCGAGTACCTCTTTATTTTTATGCAATCTTGAGGAGGATAACATATGCTTGTTGATATAAGCTTACCCTTCGGACAAGTCCTTCGGAGTATGTTTAACGAACCCTAAGAAGGAGTGGTTTGGTCCCATTACGGGTCTGTCGATGTTTGTTGAACGAGTCCAAAGATAGAAAACTCGAAGGTTTTTCATGATTATAGAGTTTGGAAAAACACTTAAAAGAGAACTCTCTCAGTTCCTTTTTCGTAAAATAGTCCAATGAGACCTAAAAAGAGATAAATTATCGCTCACTAGACACTTTGTTCAAATACTTTATCGAGCGTGAAAATAACAAGTTCGCTCAGCTATCTTTTCATGTTTAGAGAGTCTGAAAAGAGCTTAAAGAGGACTCCAGTGGGGTTCCTTTTTCGTATAACCTTGTTGAGCCCAAAAAAGTTATAAAAGTATGCTCGATCGTGTTCTCATGTATTTTCGAGCGCGAGAACGGACAAAGACCACGCTCGAGGTTTTATACAAAAACCATAAAAAACAATCAAAACAAGTGATGACAAAGAAAAATATGTCTGCATCCTATATATGACCATCAAATTGTTATGCCTGCAAAAGTTACACTCAAAAGGGAATTAGGGATTAGGGTTTAATAAATAAATAATTATTAAAAAACCAAATAACATGGTAAAAATAAATATAAAGGAGTAAAACTCTTTTTTACCATATCATTTTCACGTTTCCACTATTTGAGTTGAAAAACCCCTCTTTTACCCTCGAAGTTCGACGTCATATTGTGGGAGTTACGAGCATCCATTTAGCGAGCCGTCAGCGACAGTGAGGTAGGCTCTTTGTCTTCTACTCTTTCATGGTTTAATTTTGCATTTTTATTGGTTAAAAATTCATTTTTGAGTTGATTTTATGAGCCCTACTTGCGCTTAGCCATTCTCGCAGGTGGGCTACACGGGACCTGCGAGAATGGGTGATTCTCGCAGGTGAGCCCACTTCATCCTATGAGGTTCTTGCACTGTGCCCAAAGGGCACCTACGAGAACCGTAAAGTACAAAATATTTTTAAGATTTTACTCAATAAAAATGAACCAATTCATGAATAGAGTTGCTAATCCTCTTTTTGTGCTTCTTATGCAGGTAATTGACCATCAAAATGGTTCTTGAATGGTGTGAAAGGGAGAACGAAGAAGACAATTCTTTTGCTGGAAATCATCCACCCACTATTTCTGCTTTGAGAAACTGTGGCCTTTTGAAATACTTTTGTATCCCGGGCATGAGGGCCCAAGTCAATTTATTAGAGTACCTTGTGCGTATGTGGGATCCCGATCAACAGGTATTTCATGTGGGGGTCCACACACTATCCTTAGATATTGAGGACATTTACTTCTTGACTAGACTGTCACGGCGGGGGTACCATGTGAGCCTGACTGGTGGCAGAGGTGGTGGGTTGCCCATGAGTGAGTACTGTCGTTTACACTGTGTTCCCAAGGCAGAGAGGAAGAAAAGGGAAAGTAGCTATTTGGGGGGTACAGGATTTGAACCTTCGTACTATTGTATTCACCATAGCTCAGATGGTTGGGAGTTCTTCTCCTCACATGGCATTATAGAGTTAGTTCCAATATGCTATCGAATGTACAGAACCTCAGGTTTTCAACTGGGCAGATGCAGTGCTTTGAAGTATGAAAAAATAGTTGACCAAATGGAGATGAGGCGACCTGAAGAAATTCGGGTACAGATCTTTGTTAGTGTCCTTCTTCCTTGAGAGGGTTCCATTACTAAGACTGCAGGTTGAGTGGGATTTACTGGCTCCCAGGGATCCAAGAATGCTGAGATGGTGTCGTCTCATGGCCCGGCATGCAGCTGGACCAATCATCAAGTATGATGATACCTTCTTCAACTGGCTTCAACCACAGATGTTTATGGTTGACGACTATTCTTATGCTGGATTGGATTTCCAAGGAGATATGGACTTAGTACTACCAGAGGATGCTCAGTGGGGGGAACTTGGTAAGAAGTACACACATTTTTTCCTTTTTAAATGTTTTTATGAATTTTTCATATTGAAATGTTTTTTGTTTTATATGTTCGTCCAAAGACTAAATACAAAATTGTTGTTGATGACACAAATGTTGGACCTTACAGACCTCCTGGTACTTCTCCCATTCAACGGCGAGGAGAGGTGGCGCCAGTGCCACAATATGTTGAGGATTATCAAGTAGTGGAATAAAACCTAGAGGGCTTGACCGCAGATATTCCAGACATGCCTCTTGAAGAGGTTCCACGACGCCATTAGCCTCATATAGTAGGAGTGTCAGGTTCCATGAGTCAACTGCTCTGTAGAGTTTCCCGGGCAGTCGTGTGTTACCGTGAACGTCATCCATGACATCACTTTGTAGAAGCTATGAGCTTTAGATTTTGACATTTTGGTCTTCGGGCAAACTTTTTGTAAAAAAAAAAACTCTTTTGATCATTATATATATATATATATATATATATATATATATATATAGACGGATTCTACCAGTTTACCTTGTATTGTGTGAAATTTGATGTGATTGATTTATAAATTATCCAAATGTCTGTCTAATACATAGTTAGCCAATGCATCTGTTAATGTATTTAGACATCTAGGAATATGTTGATATTCAATGTAATCAAAGTAACGTTCCAAGAGGCGAATTTGCAAATACACCCGTAATAAAGTAGGACTTCGAATAGTGTATACATTACTTAACTGTAGTACTACAAGTTGCGAATCGAGTCGCACAACCAAATGATGGATTCTGAGTGAGATAGCATCAACCAATAATTCAATAACGATGCTATACTCTGTAATATTGTTGGTTGCACGACCGAGACACACACCTCGTAAGGAGACAAGTTCGTTTGTAGGGGCGTAAATTGCCCATGCAGTGGAAGCAAGGTTCTGAGTGATACGCCTAGCGCCATCAACGAAGCTAATATAGGGTAGCGAAGAATCCGACATCTGGAAATCAAACACAACGTCACATAAGGGTAGAGACCAGATAATGACAAAAGCAAGCTATAGTAACACACAAGAAGTATGATACAATAAAAATACAAGTACTCATGCACAGATGATTTTATGCATAGTACTTCTTCAAGTACAACCCATTCCTGGGTTCACTCAAAGGGATACCATCGTAATCTACTAACTCATAAGCTCCTTTTTCCAAAATCGTCGAATGATATAAGGACCTCGCCACATGGCTTCGAATTTTCCATCTCCTAGCATATCTCGATCTTGATCATAGAGGAGAACGAGATCTCCTTCGGAGAAAACACGAGGCTTGACATGCTTGTCATATTGGGCCTTGACACGTTTCTTTTAAGCTTCGATGACTAGGGTGGCATCGTGTCAAGTTTCATCTAATTGCATAAGATATAATAGACATTCTTCTTCAGCAGAAGTGTTTGGTAGGAGTTCAACAACTAGTTTTAAAGAGGGTATCTCACATTCGATCGGGAGAATGGCTTCCACACCATAGACTAACCGAAAAGGTGTAAACCCAGTAGCGGAATTGACGGATGTTCGGTAAGCCCACAATGCCGAAAACAACATTGTGTGCCAACTTGTTTTATGAATCCCTGTCATACGTCAGAGCATAGTTATGAGAACTTTGTTAATCGCTTCGACTTGGCTGTTGGCTTGTGGGTAATAGGGCATTGAATTATCATGGCGAAGACCCAATTTTTCAGTAAGTTCAGACATCATGAAGTTTCTAAAGTGGCTACCGTGATCAGTGATGATAGCTTGGGGAACACCAAAATGAGCTATGACATGATTAAAAATGAATAATGTTGCGGTCTTTCCAGTGTTGTCAAATGTCGGCTTCGCCTCAACCCATTTCGTAAAGTAATCGACGGCTACAATGATGTAACCATGCCCCTCGGCCGAGTGAGGGTGACATGTCATGAAATCGATGCCCCGTTTCGCAAAGGGACCAACTGAGATCATAGGGTGAAGAGGAGCAGGATGTGACCGTATCTTTTGATTATAGGTATGACAAGCATGGCATTTCTGAACGACGATTATGCAGTCGTTAAACAAAGAAGGCCAAAAATACCCTGCTCATAAGATCTTTTGGGCAGTAGCATACCCAGACATATGACCACCACATGCTCCAGAATGGAAGTCATTCAGAGCTTTCTCGGCTTCGTCGAATGTTAGGTAACGTCAAAAAATAGAGTCAATCCCCCGATGATAAAGAGTATCCTCGAGGATAATGTATTGACGAGCTTGATAGAGTATGCAATGTCGGTCAATACTAGACAAAGTTGGCCAGAAAGTCTAGGTTTGGAGATATATAATGATATCCCCATACCAAATATCATCAGTGCTAATAAGGAAAAGAGATTCATCAGGTAATGAATCCGCTGCTACTGTTTCCATTGCAGAATGGGGAAAGTCGCATATCAACTCAACAAAAAATAAGGACTTCTTGGACTTGGCGCATTCATATTCCAAGTCAAACTCCTGGAGAATCACAATCCATTTGGAGTATTTTCCCCCTAGCAATTGATGGGTAATAATGTGTTGCATAGGGTTGCAGTGAGAAATCACTATAGTCTTGCACGAGAGGATATAGTGACGGAAGCGTTGGATGGCTTGAACGACAGCCAAGGCCAGTTTTTCGACATGTAAATACTTGATTTAAGTAGGTGTTAAGCTTCAACTCAAGTAGTAAATAATATGTTCGTCGTTAGCATCATCCTCTTGGACGAGAACCATACCAATGGTGTAATTCAAGGCAACAAGGTAGAGGAAATAATCGCGACTGTAATCGAGGGGGAAGAGAAGCGGAGCATGCATGAGGGACAATTTCAAAGCTTTGAAAGCATTGTTGGCAATGGTATCCCAAACGAACTATGAACCCTTTTTCAGTAGCTGTGTAAATCCATGAGTTATCTCGGCAGAATTTGGGATAAAACGACGAAGAAAGTTTGCTTTCCCTTGCAAACTTTGCAACTGGTGAAGTGTAGAAGGAGGAGGRAGATTAAGGATCTCCTCAACCTTTAAAGGATCCACCCGGATCCCTTGACGTGAAACGATAAAACTGAGAAGGCAGTCGGATTCCATGCATAAAACGCACTTATGAGGATTCAAACGTATACGGTAGAATCAACAACGAATGAAAATGGCTCGAAGGTGGGTTGGGTGATCGATGTGACGCATAGAGTGAGTAGGTAAATCGTCCAAATATGGTTGAACGATGTGCTTGATATCATGGAAAGCGTAAGACATAGAGAGTTGAAAAGTTGCACCAACGTTCTTGAGACCAAAAGGAAGTTTCCAATAGGAAAAAGTACCCCAAGGACAAATAAAGACGGTCTTATGTTGATCCTCGGGAACAATGTTGATTTGATTATACCTAGAGAAACCATCCATGAGAGAGAAGATTTCACTTTCGGCGCAATCATCAACAATCTGATCAACGAAAGGGGTAGGAAAGTTGTCTTTTGGACAAGCTTTGTTGATATCCCTATAATAAATGCATACACGAATTGTACCTTGTTTCTTGTCGATCGGGACAAGATTGGAAACCCAGTCTGTGAGAGCCACCGGATAAATAAAGCTAGCTTTAAGAAGTTTCTCGACTTCGAGCTTGATGGCAGCCTCTTTACGGGGGTGAACTGGACGAAGGTGTTGCCGGACGGGTTTAGCGTCGAGGTATGTCTTGATCTCATGTATCACAATCTCAGGGTCGATACCCAGCATTTCTTCGTAGCTCCATGCGAAGATATCACAAAACTCTTTGAAAAGGGACGTGTAGGTGACGAATTGGTCAGAAGAACACGAAGCTCCGATATGGACATTTTCGACAATCCCAGGTTTGACGGATATGTCAATAGGAATAGTGGGCGAAATATTGCTTAAGTTCCCTTCTGAAAAAACATCGTGTGCAGACTCGAGAATGGTTGAGATGACGAAAATGGTCGACGGGGTCGAAATACGTTGGTAGTTCTCAAGGGTATGTTGCTCTAGAAATAGGATGGAATGATGATGCCCATCGTCCCAAGGGGTGTCCTCCATGACGGACATGATCATCTCATTAGTGGTAAAAATAACACGAAAAGGATTGGGAGACAACTCACCAAGAGAGGGGGAAGAAGGTGTTGTTGATTGAATGGCCTGATAGGCGGATTCGACTAGACTTAACGACATTTCGTCATCGTAATGAAGATGATCTCCAGGGTCAGGTACTAGCCAGGGGTCGTGAGATGCAGGAAGTTTGTGAGGCACGATGGAGATCATGTTTATGGAAGCAATAGACGAGCGTGGAACATCGAGCGGTGGAATGGGGAAAGTACCCATTAACGAAGAGTCCTTGAGAAGGCCTACACCGACGTTCTCATAACCTGGTGGGATTTTAGCGATAAACGGTATGTTGCCAGTACGGGTATCGGAATTGAAGAAGGCTAGTTGGTCAATGGTGACAACCTTACCTTGATGTGGGAAACGTACCACATGGAAAATGGTCGACACAACTGCGTGCATGGAATCGATCCAGCTGTGGCCAAGTAGAAGATTATAATCAAGGGGAGCGTCAAAGACTTCCACTTCGACTTGGACCATATTTCCTTCTAACATGATGGGCAATGAAGGAAGGACACCATAGGGCTTAAAACTGGAGCCATTGAAGGCTTTAAGAGTGTTCTGGGATTCATTCAAGGAAGGAGAGCCAATGGATTTCCAGCAAGCAAGAGACATGACACACGTCGAGGCACCCTCGTCGATAAAGGTTCAGAAAATGTTTTTGTCAAAGACAACCACTTGGATATGGAACGCAAGTTGAGGAGGTAACCTTGGAATGTGATCTTCCAAGTCAAAGATTATTAAATTTGTATCTGTCGGGTCAATTCCACTGATAGATTTCAACAGTGCCTTCCGTTGTGCAGGACAAGTTTGAAGGACTTCAAGGGATGACATTGTAGAAGGTGCTTGGGCCAGATCTTCAACAATGTTGTAGTTCTGGGCCGCACGAGCATGAGGATTGAAAGCTGATTTCCGAACGATGCCCTTTGGGGGGGGTCGTAGAACTGTGTCAAGGCTCGGTCGTTCGAGATGAAGAGGACCGTTGGTAGGTGGAGTCACTGGAGAGGGTTGTACCAAGGAAGGAGGTAGATCATCAACCTTCTCTATAGAGGGAGAATAATCTTTGGCTCGAGTAGTGAGTGCAACGTTGCTCTTCTTTGAATCGCCAGTACACATCAAAACATAGGATGTAGTAGAAGAGGAGGGTTGGTCGTGAATGACCAACTGAGTCTGTTGTTGAGATGGGAAGGGTTGGGACAAAATGGCTGGAGCAGATGGTTTTGGAGCTCCTTGAAGGAACTTAGTGACCTCGACGCGTCGTGGAAAATCCTTCGTGTAATGATCATCACCACAAATAAGACAAGGGTATCGAGGTTTGCGCTTATCCCGATCATCAATAGGGGTAGTTTTGGTTTGCTCTGCTTGAGAATTATTTTTTCCCTCCTTATTCTTACCTCTCCCCTTTTTAGATTTGTTTTTACCAGCTGGGGTAGATTGAACTGCATTTACCTCAGAAGTCTTGCTGGCGGGAGGGGTAGGAGACAGAGCATTTTGAACATTAGAAGAAGTAGGCTTGGGGTTTGTGCTTGAGGAGGAATGTGGTTGGGCCTGGCAAGTGCCAATCACACCGTCAGTTGCATGTGAAGCAGTTGGAGTAGTTGAAGTGCTGGAAGTAGAAGGACGAGGTAAGTCAGGTAGTAAGTCGTAAAGGGTACCTGTTTGTGAATAAATGAGGTCAAGATATTGAGCACGACTGATAGCCTGCTCTTCCATGACTACTCCACCCATAGCAATGTCATGACCGATGTCGTTCACAAATGATTTTGTGAACCATTCTGCCAGTAACTGATCGGGGAGTTTGAGTTTAATGAGACGGCATCTTTGTCACCACTCATGAATGTGATCGGATATATGAGTGGCCTTGTTCTATTTGAAGGAAGTCAAAATATCGGTCCCCGTGTCATAACAGATCGGTAGCTGGTAATGCGTAAGGAAATCCATAGCTAGGGTGTTGAATTCAAAGAAGAAACCTTGCGGCAATTCGATATACCACTTCGCAGCAGAACCCGTGAGAGTTCGTTGAAAAAGACGTAAATGAATAGAGTCATCCATCAACGAGTTGGATGAACACCATAGGTGAAAATTCATAACGTGATTGTTTGGGTCCTCTCCCGCTTTGTCGTTGAATTTGGGAATGTCTAATGGTAGCTTGGTTGGGATAGCAGGCCAGTGGGGAGAGTGACAAATTAGATCGTTTAAAATCCTTGATAAGTCTGGAAGATCCAAAGTGGCTATAAAGGGTAACTGTCGATTCACCTGTGGGTACTGGTAGCTTTGGGGAAAAATCCTTGTCAGCAAACCAGTAGGACCATAAGTAGTTTGCATATAATGTTAAGACCCAGGTAGATTCGGTGGTTGTTGAAGAGAATAGTAGCTCATAGGATTGTACCCTAGAACAGGGGCTTGAGTTTGAGCATTCGCCCCCCAAATGGGATTAAACGAACCTGGATATGGTTGGCCCACACTAGGGGGTATTACAGATGTAGCTGGAAACTGCTTCCCCCCAGTCGATTGAGTAGGATGTTGTATCAACTGATTCCAATACTGGGCCAAGGACAGATGTATGTTTTGCCCATAAGGCGGGGTCGGTCCTCCCATCGAATGTGGTGTTCCAATCGAAGGTAGTGTTCCAATTGGGGGTTGTGTTCCAATTGGGATTTGTGCGCCAAAAGGAATTTGCCTGCTGAAAGGGGGTTGAGTCATACCACCTTGATGAAATTGTCCACCAACCAGAATCTGGTAATTTGGAGTGAATGATGGAATAGCGCCACTAGGATGAAGACTGCCAGTAGAAGACGAAGAAGGTCCTCCAAAAGGAAATTGAGGGAGTGTTGGAATAAAACCGGGAAGAGAGTGCCCAGAAGAAGAAGGACCACCAGGAGAGCCGGATGGGGTTTGCATAGGAGTGTGAATGGAAGCATTCAATGCATGGTATCTGGGTGGTAGTGTCGGAGTGACTTTGGGCATTCGTGGTGTGTTGATGGGAGAAATACTAATCGTAGTAAACCCGGTTGGAACACTCGTAGTATCTGTAAGATGGGCTATTTCGGCAGGGATGGTAAAGTGATAAGTGGTATTCAACGATACTGTCTCTAAACTAGAGATTTAGTAAATCACAGGTGAACCTGGACCAAACAGGTCCCGTCGGAAAACACCTGTAGACCAAAAAATATCTTGGCCTTCTATGCCGGGAAAGGGTCCAACTGGTGATCCAGAAGACGTAACAACTAATTCTCCGGAAGAATTCAGTCACATAAATGGTCACTCAGAATCAATGTGAAGTCAAAAATCCTCTTGAGTATTTGTAATTCGAAAATGTTCTAGAGAGTTAGTGCGTTCCACTTGTGGCATGGTGACGACTGTGACTTCACTTTTCCGAGGAGAGCCCTCAGGTGTACTTGTAGGCAAGGGTTGAGAACCTTTCAGATGATCTGGAGATAAACCCTACATTCTACGTGAATGACGTGGAGGAGCTATTGTAAACGAGTGACAAACTTCACGAAGAAAATCTTATGGTCAACTTTGAGAAACAAACAACACGTGCTAGTAAACAAAATCTAGGAAGCAACACCAAGCAAACAAGAACTTCTAATTCTGAAGTCACTAGTTGGTGATGAAATCCAATGTCGCAAAAAAGAGACAAGAAGGGGCTGGGCTAGGGTGGAAAAGTTACGCTGATGACCTACTTAACGGACTTACACCCTGGTGCAAGCTCCCACACATAATCGTGGGTATACCCTCCAAGGAGCTCGAGTGAGTTTGGTCAACGTCAATTCTAGGTACCGTGAAGACTTTCCCCTTCACAGTCACCTCGTGTAAGAATCTAGAAAGATAGGCCACTAAGGTGACCAACAACAATAAATCCTGGGGGGACAGTCAACAGTCCGATCCACACACAAGGGCAGGGTATCTATCCTGAAATCAACTCAAAAGTCTTCCACTCATCATTGTGGGTATACCTCCAAGTGATCCCCGTAATACGTGCAATCTCTACACTGATATCAACAAAGCAGGGTGAGTAACTCTGTCAATAACAATGCGACCTCATGTTTGACCCTTGTGTGAGAAGGGCTTCCCAAGACAAGATGTTGCAAATGGAATTTAACACTCCCTAACACAAGATGCGATTGTGTGTTTTGTGCTTTTGGAGAGTGTATCTCTCTTCCTACTCCAAAGCACTAGCCTAGCTAAATGTTGGTATAATAGAGCCCTAGAAGAGAGTTACTAGATACATTTTACAATTGTGCAGTGTTATTAAGAGTCGTTGTTTACTCAAAGGAAACGGAGATGAAACTCATGCTGTATGACTCTAACCCAACGATGCATGGATGAGAATGAAAAATATATCAATTTTCATTCAATGAATCCTATGTATTGGAGGGAGAGAGAATTTTTCTGGAACAAACCGTGAATTACAAAATACAATTTCCTTTAAAATGCAAATGCAACAAATCAGGCATCAATAACAATTCTCTATTGTTTATTTTTCAATAATTTCAACAATTGATTTTCCCTGTTTTCGAAAACGAAAATGATTTTTGAAAGAAAAATTTTTGTTCACTTTTCAAAAAGGACCCACACTATGATAGTGAGAGTATAGAAAATCAAAAACCAATGAACAAGCAATGAAAAAAACCCAAACCACTCTTTCAATGAAAACAAAAATAAGAAGCAAACCAATCTAGTCTTTTCAATCACATAAGAAAAGTGATCTTTCAAACAATAAGCAAATGATAAAGACCAAGAAACTCAACTTTCAACCGATCGCCGGTCCTTAACCAAACAAGCACACTCAGATTCTGAAATCAGAGAGTATGGTTATGCGAAGAAAAGTCAAGAAACGAAAGTCAAGACAAAAGTGACAAGAAGAGCCTTTGAAATCCTAAGATTGTTCATGCATGAAAACGAAGACAAGGAAGACATCAATCAATGGTCCAAGAAACTCTTATGAGGGACCTAGACTGATCTTGGTAGTTGAATATTCCAAAACTCAAATCCAAAAGTTTGAAAAAATGAGTTCGCAGGCTGGCAATATTACACAGTGCGAGAATTAGTGATTCTCGCAGGCGACCCTTGAGCAGAGTGCGAGAACCTTGCACTGAACCTAAAGGCAATATGCGAACTCAGTGTGTTCTCACAGGCTATTGTGAAGTGCAGTGCAAGAATGTTTGAACTTAGTCAAATTTTTGGAAAATGACATAAAATTTGAAGAGGCCTCTGGACCCAGAGGGTCTATCAGGGTATCCTAAAGACTCAGATATTGATACGAATGGAGAAATGTAAAACAAGAGCAAATGGCCATAGAAAAATACCAAAAACTACAAGAAAACGGGTTATAATCCCTAATGGAGTCACCAATTTTGTTATCGGACTAATCGGTAGGTGTAGACACTAACAGATCTCCCTAGATCCACCTGGATCTAGAAAAAAATAGAACAGGACATGACTCTTTCCCTAAGTTTTGACCATTGAATTAGCTAGTAGGAAGGAACAAGTAACATACCTTAATATCGCTTCCCAGGGTCTCTGTTGCTCCCGCTTCGCTCTGGTTCTCTCATGAGGTCAAGACCAAGACAACACAAACCAACCAAAGTAAAGATAGCAAAATATATTCAACTGTCAACTTATGTGTATGATCAAGGAATTACACAATAAAGTGAGAATAACTTTATGGGAAAGGGACATGCCACTGTATCATATTAATTGAAAGTAAAGATTACAACTTGATTGCCTTGATGTCGCAAGCTTCCTTTCGATGGATCTTGGCTCTAACACACACACTTGCTCGATCCTTGTATGAAGAAGATCAAAACCTCTTGATAGACTTGCTAGGGTCTCCAAGCTACTGTTCAAGCTAAGTCCTTCACACAATTCTTTCACCAATTCTACAATGAATCTTGCTTAACCTTTTCCATGAGAATTCCCTGAATATATAGGAGAGAATGAGATAGTTACTTGGATAAGAATGATCCCACAATATTAGGGAATCGAGTACAAGGATAACCATTCGAATTCCAACCCATTCTTCTAGAAGATTCCCTTCTAGAAACATCGAGAATTCATCTTCTTCCATGCTTTAGGACGAGTTCGCACCCTAGCTATTCAATACAGTGCAAGAAGTTCGCACCCTATCTTAAGGCAACTTGCGAGAATGGGTCATTCTCGCACCCTAATATATTAGTAGCCTGCAAACCTTCTTCAAAAATGAGTTTTTTGGGAAGAGATGAAAGTAACTTTTCTCAGGAGAAAGTTCTTATGAAGAGCCTGAGTACACCATCATTAATACACCATCATGATGACCAAAATCATGGGTAACAAAATGCCCCCCAAATTATGAGTTTGGAATCGGTGACAGCCGAAAGACTTTGTAAGCTGCATGTGTGTGTCAGAAACCAGGAGCACACCTAATCGGTAACCTACAAACAACCAAACATATGCATAATATCATATATACCAATTCTGAGGTAGGAATTCCCATACTCAGATCATAGACAAATGACATTGTAGACATAGGTCATGGCCACCAATCATACACTGTGGATCCATGCTGTCACAATATAGCACAGCCACCAGGAATACATTGTGGATCTATGCGAGAAAATTCAAATTGAGATGACATAGCCACGAGACATACACAGTGGATCTATGTGTCACCGATTATACATACTCCATCGCAACCTGGACAAAGAGATGATATCCAGGGTCTTCAATATCGTCACCCAAAGTACGAATCTAACCATGTGATTACATGTGTTGAAGTCGAACATTGCAGAAACCACTTGATTACCGGTCATTGATGAAACCGTTAACAAGTGCGAGGGAAATCACCATTGATGTCAATGACTCCCAAGGTATTCTAGTACAATCCATCGAGTGTGAATGAATGAGTTGAAGTCAAACATTCAATGGAATCTTTCGATCAAGGGTCAATGATGTAAACCCACTGTCGAAAGCGAGGAAACCTGCCATTGAGGCATGCAAGCTCCAAGGTACCAAAGAATTTCTAAGTCTTGATTCCGGATAATGAGATGAAGTCGATGGCACAAAACGCGTCACAGGAGGGCCTTGATGTATCCCCCATCAATGACACGAAATGAGTAACAGATTTTGAAGGTGAAACAGAGTATGATGTAAATTGAACTGGACACAGGGAAGGCTGACACAGAGAGAATGGACAACTGCAGATGGCCGACTCAATAGAGGTTTCAGATGGACTTCTCTTGAACATATGAATGACACGACATATCACTTGAGTACCATAGTGTACTGAACTTCACGGAGTGCCACTATTTATTCATATCACTTGAGTACCACAGTGTACTGAACTTCACGGCCAATGGTTTGAAAGGCTCGATGTTCAGGAAGGTTGCACCTTCTGGCATATCCTAGGCAATAAAAGCAACCAGGATCAATAGCCAGCTGAAATAAAATTTGTACCCTTGGTCCTAGGCTTCTTTGTAGTCAAGTTCTAATTGGTTCTCCAGGTACTTCACCCAGTTCATCTGAAGTCCTTCTGCGCACTTCCTTGCAAGGTTGACTACAAAACCAGTGATTTGGCTGGGTCAATTTTTTCATACTAGCTTCCCTACAATCAATTGACAGGTGAGGCGCACTGCACCGATATAGATAGAAGCTACCTTGTAGCCTCACGTTTCCTTCTTGACATCGCCATAGGTGTCCTTGGTCCTTTGTGCTAGAGTGTGATCCATGGCTTTTCCAGGGTAAAATTCCTATGGATCAGGTCCTTGCATACTAAGCCCGGTGATCCAATTGATCAACGTCGGATCCAATGTGATACAATGGTTTAACCATAAAATACTGCCATGGTAACAAGATAAAAACAACTTGACAGATGAATTTACCTTCTGGCATCGTCCGAAGTGAGGAATATTCATGACATTGAGCAGGGTGGACTGCATGAGGTTCATAGTCCCATTAGTCTAGGTCAGGTACTTATGTGGGGTGAGCATGTTTTAAACTTTGTGATCTCTGAGGTTGAAGTCGCTAAACTTCAACGCAGCAATATTATCTTGGTCTGCTCGAACTACGCGTATCCCCTTCGAGAGGTATGCAGTGACCAAGGTGTACTCAAAATCTGTAGGTACATTGTCTCAATTTATTGTGCTGCTCAAAGGTGGTAGATAGGTGGGTAAGACGATCGGGATCAATTTAGCATTCGCTAGATCATCCCTGTGCTTAGTTCCCTTTTCATCATATGGCCAGGATGGTTCGGCTCTGTGAGCAGTGGATGGAAAGGTTGGTAGTCCTCTCATCGACGATGCTTGTACACCTATAGACATCGGCATGACTTGTTCAGTCATGAGGTCGATCAAAACTTATTCAACATATTTCTCTACAACGCTCAATTTTTCCGACATACACACTCGAGGTTAACAATCTCAGGTTTGGGGAATAGCTTAGACACTTTAATAGAATAGACAACAAGAGTATGATGATCACTGTATAAAAGAAACTTAGTATGCAGGCTCAAATTCTTAGTTGGAAAAAGTGTTCTCGGTGCATGGCACGACGGGATAAATAGGTAACTCGGCCACGAGTCGCTTGCAACATCTATGAAGCCTTCGTTATATATGTTATGTTCATTATGGCGCTATCCAACAGTCTGATGGTGAACCATAATTTTCTTTTTGCCCGTTCGGAGCGTCGATCGAATGGTTATAATGTCCCCAACAATTATATTGCTTCACCACGACGAAGTGCCATGTGTCGTTGTTCTGATATCCCTACGAATCTCCAATTTTGCAAATTTTTCTTCTGTGAGGTTTCCTCTAGAGCCTTCTGCAACTTGTCGATCTTAGCTCTCCTCTTACTTAGATTTCTAGCCTTCTTTCCACTGAGCTTTGTCTCGCTATGAATTTTTCCATTCTGATTCGTATCTTCTTTTGACATAGTGACTTCGCGCTATTGATATCCTTTCCTAAGATTCAAGGGTAACCCTTCTTATTCATCTAGAATAAGTACTTCAATCTTCAATGGTTCTTCTAGTGTTCTTTTAACTTCAACATCTGGGTCTCTGGTGTTAAATGGATTTGATTTGTTCTTCTGTTCTTTAATCAAGTGTGCGATCCTTCTAGTCATGAATTCTTTTAACTCTTTCTTCTTCTGTTCTAAAACTTCCTCTTCTTCTTTCCTTCTCACTTGATCTCTTTCAATCCAAGGTTTTCCTAGTAGAATGGTAAATGGGGAACTGTTCTCAATAAATTTAATAATCTCAAAATATTCCTCTGTCGAAGTTCCATTGGCATTCATAGGTATCCGGGTGAGCCTTCCACACAGGTTTATCAAATTTCCTTTGAATAGACCTATTCCTCCTAGTGAAGGAATCATAGCAGGCTTCCCTATAGCATCCCACATTCTCTCTGTCATGGTATTCACCTGTGTTTCCTCATCTATAACAAAGTCAATGTCGAAGTCTCCTATTCTTGCTTGAAGGCATTCTTTTTCTGTGAATATCTCTGATAAGTTGACATGTCGATGAGCATTCAGGGTCTCTTTTATTTGTAGTAATATAGTCTTTGATTCTTTCTGGGATTTTGTCATAATCTTAGTTTTAGGACCTGCCTTAGGGTTTTCTTGTTTCATGTTCATTCCTTCAATCTTAGCAGCCATTCTAGGACAATCCAATAATTCATGGTCCATATCTTTACAACAAAGACAACTAGGTCTTCTCCTAGGGCATTCCTTAGCAAAATGCCCTGGTCTTCTTCAAATATAACAGAGGGTTAACCATCTCCTTCATTTAAATGATCCCCAGCCTTTCCTGTACTGTGCACTAGAATCATGGTAGCTAACCTGCAAAAAATTCTTTCTAGGATCTTGCCTACACTTATTAGTCCAAATATCCTTTCTATGCATATGTATAACATATTTTTCACTATTCTTATCAGATCTACTCATATCAAATCTTCTTTCATCTATTAATACCCTAGTTTTCAAGCTAAGAAAAAATCTATCAAACATACCTAGATTCATACTTTTGAAACAAAAACTTCCACTAATCTTACTTCTAGAGAGCACAAAGCTTTCAATCTAGAAATATTTCACTATTCTTACCTTTATCAGAGCACATAGCTTTCAGATCTTACCTCATTTAATCAAGAATTCTCACTTTTACCTTTCTTAGGGCACAAAGCTTCTGGATCTTACCTCTTTTCTTCAGATCAGACTTCTTTTCCTTAACACAAAAATTGCCAAACTAGTAGAGTACTGCGCACTAGAGAAATAGATCTACGCATAGAGCTTTCACAATTTCAGATCAGATCTTTGCACAAAGCTTCTTCTTCGGAGTTCCCAGGAATCATAGCTTTAGGTCCCAACAATGGAACCATTTATTGGCACAGGGGCAGACCTAGGGTTTAACGCTACAACAATGCACCAACAAAACCCTAACTACTGACCCTTTCGGCAACACCTGTGAAGCAGATGAAGCCTCACTTGAGGTAGAAGCAGGGGTGGTTGTAGGACTCAGGTGTCTGCAAATTTAGTTGGGACATAGATCTATGAATATAACACTAAAGAGAGCACTTTGTAGTTAACATTCATCAATACTTGACCAATATCTGCTTCACAGATAAAACAGAGCATCACAACATTCACCTAGATATAATGTATATAAGAACTTTATCATAAACAGGTAGATTAGATCTAGAAGATCAATCACTAAGCACATTCATAGAGTTCAGGTCTAACATTCTTAAACATCATTAGCACAAAGCATAAGCATATTTTTCTATCTCTATCAAATCACTTAGATAGAGAATACATAAACACATCACGACAAAGCACAAATCAAGACAACACAATATTTACGTGGTTCACCCCCACCCCGGGGATATGTCCATTAACTCTTCTTCTTTATTGTCTTCAGTCAATCGGTTACAAGAACAGAGCCACCAAAACCCTACTCCACCTAGGACAGGAGATATGCGCACCTTGCTAGATCCTCCCTTCTCACTTTATAGCACAAAGCCTTCCACAGTCTGTTACAACCACTTGCACTTAGCTCTGCAACTCTCTCTCAGTTATGCACAAAGCACTTACAAACCACAATGGCACTTAGCACTTAGCTTATCGGCCTTTTATCACATGGATACCTCTACTTATTATATTTCCTGGATATATATTTATACTTTAAAAAATAGGCCTAAACATGGGTAAACCCATGGGCCAACATCCCATTCCCATTACATAATCCCATAACCCAAAAATGACCCAAAAATGGGCTGAGATCCCGTAATCTCCGCTTCGTCTTGCGCTCCTCCTTTGACAGGCTGTCGAAGTCCCAAAATAGGTCAAACTTTATCAATATCCCTCAAAAATTGGTCAATAGCCAACAATTCACCCCCGAAGGGCATTCTTTGACACACAACACATAATCCCAACACTCGGGCTTCCCACAATTACAATATTGTGGAAGACTTCTCCTTGGAACCATGTGTCATGTTAGTGCTTGAATTCCTTCAAAGCTTTCCCATGCAACATAAAGTCTTGTTGTCTTCTATAGGAAGGGTTGATCCCTCAGAGTTGAGTTTGATAACCTTTGAGACCAGTCAGGTTACTCATAGGCTCTCCCATTAGGTCACCTTTCATATCATAGTACAATCATTGGGAAAAAAAATCTATCGGAAAATGGTGGATGAAGGAGCCTCTACTTGCATCATGTCCATTTCTTGTTGGAAGGTCATTGGCTCTCCTAAGCTCGACATGTTTGCAACACTATTAAAAATCATCACCTTACCCATCGAGTTAGGTGGAAAGACTGTATTTGTGGTGGTAAAGGTCGTTGATGCACTTATTGAGTACAATATTCTACTCGAGAGTACTTGGTTCTATGAGAGGAATATAGTTGTCGCGTCGGTATTTAGGGTCCTATGCTTCCTCACCAATGGAAAATCATAACAATTGATCAACTCACATTATGTACCCTAGACCTTGGATCCAATGCGGGGTCAAATGTACCCTTTTTCTGGTGATACCATGCAGTATTTTGTCCATGTCAGTGTTGAGATGTTCAAAGATCCATCGCTGATGGGAATATTTCCCCTTACCCCATTGTCTCCCACTTCCCATGTATATCCTTTCAATATGATTTTGTCATTCGCCAGTGGATCCCTTGGGTCTTTTGATCCTTGGGTGGTGCCTCATCCTTAGGATGTTGAATAATATGGAGCATCCTTTCATCCCACTGTGGTCAACATTATCGATCTGTTAATCCAATTAGCATCCATTGATACTATTCAACAACTCCATCCTCATATGGTGTGTGATCAACCTACTCCACCTATATGGGTTGTTGACTCTCCAAGTTCACATGATTTTCGATATACCACATTGTGTTCAAAAGAGACCATCCTAGAAGTCATGGATTCTAAAGAAAATACAACGGATAAGGTGATGCATCAATCATCTTGTCCCCATTTAGAAATGGCGATATTTAGCATGATGAGTCATGATCCAGGATTGGGGGCATTCACTGGAGAATCAAGTAGACCTCCCATTCTTGACCCTTTTCAAAATTGGTTATCTTTTTTCAAAACTTGCCACTAAATTTTCTACTTCCCCTTCCATCAAAGATTCATGTTTCATACTTCATTCATGTATTGATGGAGCCCATCAAGGAGCTTCCCTAGCTTGCGATACTACTCACAATGAGTATCTTCATATGAAAATATTCCTTTCTATGTGGCATGGCCCCAGTATGACATGCCATACGATGCCAACCATGGCGCATGAGTTCCTTGATGATGAAAAGGATCCTTGGAATGAGCCTTTCAATGGGATCTACTTTGTGTAAACCATCAAGATATGTAGTGCCTTGTACATAGGTGTGTGGTGTGAGTGATTTATCCAAAAAATCCAAAAATAATTTCTTTTTTGAGATTTCATTATGCATTTTGACCTTGGAATCTAGTTTACATGTGCTTGAAAAGATTCTAGGGAATGATTTACGAATATGGCCACATCCACTACACTTGAGGTATATATTCTCAAACTAGAATATAGGGATATATTTTTCCCTACATTTCCCACTTTGCATTATTAATTTTCCATACTTCCATTGTTATGCCTTAGGTTCGAACTCGACCAGTTGTAACCTTAGCCACTCCTTTTGCACGTCGTAACTGGTTCAGTATAACCTACCCTTCATGGAAACCCTAGTTAGAATATGTATTTCCATTTGGTTCCCATGCTACATTTTATCATAGGCTTGAGAGCCCTCCCTTAGCCCTGCCATGACTTGAATATTGAGCCTCATTCTCCTCTCTTCATCTATATTCTGGCCACATCCCGTGGGGGTTCCTGATTTTTTTTTTTTATGTTCGTTAATGTTCTCCTATGATTTTTTTTCTCATGTCATTCCTCCCACCGCTGCGCTATTGTTGGCCCATATCCCGCTTACCATTATGCAATATCCTTCACCATCCGCTTCTTGCATTATTTGGCCTCCATTTTTCACTCACTTACCCAGGGAGAGAACAACTTCTAAGGGTGGATCTCACTTGCCAGTACCATTTTCAGTCCTCATTTCTTAGGTTGGTTACATGAACTTGGAACATAGGAGCATGCTTTTAAGCTAAACGTTCTCTCTCACCAAGTATACTTTTATCTCCTTTTCAGACTCGTAAAAGGAAATGAAAAATACACTCACAAGTATCCTTTTAAGTCTTTTTTGGACTCGTAAAAGGACATGAAAAATGATTTCGATATTACTTGTGTCATTC
>JASDQU010947802.1:6250-22743 GCA_032191745.1 Picea mariana
TATATATATATATAGTTTGATACATGGGAGTTGAATATCTTTCGAAAGGAGTTACTCTTTTGAATCCTTCTTCATCATGAGGCCTGCTTGTTTCTGATTGTCAGTGATTTTGAAATCTGACTCCTCTACGTGGAGGAATGTCCATGTGATCTTCCCGTAAAAATTCTTGTTTCCTCTAACTGTCTCTGCATAGATTTTTGGTTGTGTTTCTTTATTTATGGTTTTGGAGCTTGAGCCTCTTTCTGTCTGATTGTATCCTATCTCGAAATTTTCATGATGTGGCCTTTGACTATTGATAATATTATCCAAAACCTTTGAATTGTTCTACATATTCTTCTATTGAAGGCCTTTTCTCAATGTAACAACCTATTCTTCCAAATTTCCAATGATCTTGTCTTTTTCTTCTAACTGTTTTATGAGTGATTCTTTGATTCTTTTGTCTTCTTTTATTTGAACCTTTAATTTAGTGATCATCTGCTCTAGTTCTTGAGAGTTTGAATTTTGAATGTCTTATTTCTTATCTAGTTATGTCTGGAGTTTCTTGTTTTTCTTTTTTTCTCTTTTTATAACTTCTATAGCACTCAACGGTTCTTCTTTGTAGTCAACTTCTGCTTCTTAATACTCTTATTCGGTGTCTTTGTTATCGGAGTCTTCTATTTCCATGAATAGAACTCTTTATGTGTCACTTTCACTGACTTCATCTTCATCTGATGAAGCACAGTCTTCTTTCGTGCAAAAACTTTTCTTGAAGACTTTATTTTTGGTTATTTTTCCTTTATAAGTTTGTTTGTTGTTTTAATCGTCCTCTTCATTTCTTTTATTTTTCTTGTGAGGAAATTATTTAGCAAAACAACCAATGCCATCACAGTTAAAACAAATCAATGGAAGCTTACCTTTATATCTGCCGCTAGTTCCCTTTTTTAATCTTCTGACAAAGTTGGCCACTTCTTCATCATCTTCTGAGATGCCACTAATGTTGCTATATTCTTTTTTTTTCTTTCCTTTTTGCTTTGACCTTTTGGATTCTTTAAATGTTTTTTCTTTTATACCTTGATGTTCTTGTTCAGTTCTAATTTCATAGGTTGTGAATATTCCATGTAGTCCATCCATGCTTATTGAGTCTAGAGGTGCTCTTTCTTCTAGTGTTGAGATCTTAGGATCAAATCTCATTGGAAGAGATCTTAGTACCTTTTGAACAATTACAGATTCATCAACTTCTTCTCTTAATCATATGATTGCATTCACTATTTCATCAACTCGTAAGAAGTAAGTTGCAATATTCTCATCTCCCTTCATCTTTAGTTGTTCGAATTGACCTCTGTAAGTTTGAAGCTTTTATGTTTTGACTTTTGAATCTCCTTCATAAATATTTTGAAGCTTGTCCCAAATCTCTTTAGAGGAGCTACAATGTATAACTTTGGTATATACTGAATCACAAAGACCATTCATAAGTGCATTTGTGGAATTTGAATTATTTAGACTGAGTTTCTTTCCATTGTCATTTGTTGGCAKAATTGTTGGTTCTTTGTAACCATCTAMAACTGATTGTGAAACTTCAAATCCATGTGCATGTACATATGTTTTCATCATTTTTCTCCATAATGCATAGTTATGTCCATCAAACTGTGGTATCCCATTTTTATATGTAATGTTTATCTCCTTGATCTACCTTTCAGTGGTTAAACTAATTTCTTAAGGAACCTTCTTTGATACCAATTGTCGGATTACTAAGAGGAGGTGAATCGGTAATAGATATTTTTAATCCTTTTTAACCACAGTATGCAAGTGTTATTTATCTTTGTGATCAATATAGCATTATCATCCAATAAGTGTTGAGTAAATAAACCATGAAAAAATGAACAATCATACACATAAACAGTACACCAGTATTTTTATGTGGAAACCCAATGCTGGAGAAAACCACAGAACATTTTTTCTTATATGTCTTTAATAATTACATTCAGTGGAAGCACCAACTTCCTTTGTTCTCCATCTACGACTAGAAGGAGGCTCTGGCCCCCTATATTTTCAGGCTACAACCTAAGGGAAGATACAACTCCCAAATTCTCTAACTACAACCAGAAGGAGGCAACAACCCCCTATTTTCTCTGGATACAACCGGAAGGTGGCTACAACCACCTGTCCTTTCCCCATCCTTCCTCCCTGAAATATAAGTGTCAAATGAAGAAACCACTGCCACATTGCCACTATAATATATACCACTGTAAACCTGTGCCAACCTATACCACTGAACTGTAGCCAACCTATGCCATTGACTTGTAGCCAACCTGTGCCACTTCCATGTAATCAACTTGTACATGAATTGATCTTGTACCAATCAAAAAGAATAGATATGGAACTTGTTTGTTCTACAGCACACGTATGTATGTGCCCTATCTATATTGCAACCCGTGTATATACGCGACCTATCTACAGCCTATGTATGCCTTCTGAAAACTAGGTTTTTCTCTATTCTAAAAAGTTCTGACCCTCTACACCCTATGTCACATCAACCTGCAACCTATCACTGTGTCCAAACTGGTATTATGCCCTGTGCATACATCCTCATAAATATCCTTTACCCAAATCATCTATATCTCTCTAGTCATGTGCCATACAAGTGTGTGTAATCATGAACAAGTATAATAACCCTCACATGAACTAGACATCGAACCCTTCATGATATTTAGCCTCTCAATACATCAACCACTTCACAAATACAATCTCTCAACCATGTACCACAAAAACCCTTAACCATATGCCAATAAATACAAGATGTGTCTCAACTCTAACAACATGTATCAATGATAAATATTGATTATACCATTATTGTATTTATGTAGATATGACTTATACAAAAAGTCCCATGCAACCACTAATCTCTCTAGGGAAAATCCTCAAACCACCATAACCATTTCTCATGTATACAACAAAATTCAACTACTCATAGAAATAAGACATACCTTTTGAACCAGTAGATAGATCTGATGTACCTGATCATTATAGACCTTCCTGGGAGATTTCTTTCAGACTATAGAGACTCGGCATCTTCATCTTCTCAAGTTTTTAGGATTTACCCTCATGTACGCACCCTATTATATTGTTATCCCACATACATACATGCCCTACTCCACTGTAGCCCGCATACACCTCAAAAAATAGGGTTTTTTCAGTATTTTTTGTAATTCCAAAACTTTCGTTGTCAACCCTTTGTGCTACTCAAACTTGTGCAACTTCAGATATATCAATGAGTACTTGCAATAAACATTACACAATAATAGATATTCAATGTGCTCAATAGGTGCTAATAGGAGTGCCTTTCTCTCTTATTTATACTTCCATGTAGCTTTCTCAAGGGGTTGTCTTCCTTCTTTTAGGGATAACCAACTTCTAACCACTTGTCCACTTTTAACCCACTTTGCTACAAATAGTAAATTCTCCACTTCTAGTTGCAACTAGTTTATTTTTAATTATTTTCTTATTGCAACAACTTAACCCATGATTAACTCCTAGCTTCACTCACTTGACTAGTCAAATTCTTCTAGGAGCTTCTAGAATAATTTTGACTTCTTTGAACTTCTAGATAACTCATGAGGGTTCTCCAACTTCACAAGGCCATAACTCTCTAACCATGAGGAGTTAGGTGGCGTTCCACATATCATCGAAAATGGCATGACATGTAATATCCATTTAAAATCAAACTGAAATCCTTTAACCATATTGTTGGGGCTACCAGAATTTGCTACCAGACTTGCTTCAAGGGTTGATATCAATGACAACCAACCCAATTAATCAACACCCTAATCATGAGTAGTTATCTATACAGGGTTTATCCTTTTATTTAAACAGCAATTATTACTTACAAGGATTATATACTCAATTTCTTTAACCACAATGAATTCTCCATAAGGGTCTTAGCCATTATATAAAGTCATCATAAATGCAATAGGTTTTGTCTACCCAAGCAAATAGATTGTATTACACTTAAATAAAACAATTCATCCCATCCATTCTTTGGACTCATGCAACTCTATAACATAATTCTACCACTTGTGTCATTCACATTCATGTATTACCATTAATAACTACCACCATATTCCCACTCATGTAGGAATAGCCATCAATCCAACAAAGAAAAAATATAATCCTTCTATTGCAATAATCATTATAACATTTTCTTTTGTAAGGAATTTAAAAAAAAAAAATCAATCTGCATTCCTTCTTCTTAAGGAGCTAGTGTAGATAATGAACAAAATTTTTAAGGCAGAAAACACTTTTCAATTGGCTCATATTAGCTTTGATATACCAGCCTTGTGACTATTCTCTGATCCATCCACGCCTAATGTTTGAAGCTCTGATCTAATACCACTTTGTAACCTACTCGCTTCTTAGGTTTTCTCTTAAAGGGGTGGGGTATAAAAAATCTTGATTTCCCTTATCCATCTCGAAATATCTTTTTGAGGGTACCATCGTGTAATGTCCCTGATCCAGACCCTTTTTAATTGTACATATATGATGGTGAGTCATTGGTACCAATTGTAAATGTAAATGTACATTTAGGATAGTGAGTCGTTAGCACTAAGTTTTGGTGTCGTGTGCACCTAAGTAGTCCACATGGTTGTTTGCAAAGACAGGGTGTGCACATTTCATAGTATTGCATGCACTTGGGTAATTGTGCACATTTCACAGGGTTGCACGCACTTGTTAAAGTGTGTGGGAATGACCTGGAAGTGCGCGCAAAGATGAGTTATATATATATATGTATATGTATATGGTTGTATATGTAATGAGACCAGAGAGCTTGTGTGTTTATGAGGCTGGTGAGCAAAGATGCATATAGGAAAGTGCGCCTATCCATGTAAATATAATCACAGTCATTAATATAATATTACATCGTTGTGCGCAAACAGACTCAGACGAAAAGAGATGGGGGGCTAACTCCACCGAAAAAAGGGAAAAGGGGGTGGGAAATAATTCTTAGGGAATATTTTATAATATTTCCGGAAAATTGTAATGTTGGATAATTATTTTTATCCTAAGTTCCCAAGGGTAGAGAACAAGTCACCAAGTGGCTTAAGCTACTTATGAGGTTGACAAGTTTTGAGTTGAAGGCATGCAATATATATATTTGGCATTAGTGTTTTGTGGGGTTTTTTTTTTCGGGGGGGGGAGGATTATTCATTCGCTCTGGTGTGCAGAAGGCATCAGTTCTAGAAGAGGACGACTATTACCTTATCTGCACAAAGAAGTTTGTAAGGAGTTGTGGGGCTATAGTCTAAGTTTAATATCAAAGAGACGGGTTGTCAAGCCCGTGAGAAGTCTCTCTGGGTGAGATATTGGTTGTTAAAAAGTGGGTTGTTAGACCCATGAGCATACTCTCCAGGTGAGAGTTTTGTTGAGAATTTTTCCCTGGTGCATTGGGCATTAGTCGCAGGGCTTGGATACTTCCCGTCTGGCATGTTGTTGGTAACCATGGAACGGAAGTGGAGCAGCCGAAGGATTTTTTAGCAGAGAAGGGCCACACTTCCTCGGGTGTGATAGGTGCATGCGGAATGAGGGACTATAATCTAGTCGCAGAAGCAAGCACCTAGGATTGACCAATTTTGTTGAGAATCAGACCCTAGCTTATCACTAAGAACCCTTTTTCCCTGGTGGAGTTAAGTCCCAGCTTGGGAGTCACCTGTTGTTGAAATCTTATGAGCAACAAAGTCTATGGTTGGCAGGAACATCTAATTTTTGCGCGTAGCTGGTGAATTTCTTAAAAGACAAGTGTTTGTATGTGCTTGTCTTGTTTACTGTGTGATTTTCTATCTATGCATGATATGGGTTAATTCTTGTATGTTGCCCCATATAAGTAGTTGTTGTTATTTTGTTTAATGATGCCTGCGCATGTAAGTATGGTGCTTATATCCTGCATTTGTAGTTGTGCATGCATATGAAAAATGGTGATAGTCTTGTATGTTAAGTTAACCATGTGATTTTGGTTAAGAGTCTTTAAGAAGAGGATCAAGTGGTTGGGTGTGCAGGAAAGTAGTTTGTGTGCACAGGAGGCTAGAACTCACGTGCGTTTTCAGTGAATTAGACCACGTGCATAGGGAAATATGAATTAGTGTGTGACACCAAGGTGGTCGTGTGCACAGTTGTACTGTGTGATCAATATGTCAATGTGCGCAGTTGATGAGTTTTTTCACTGTGTAAAGTTGTGTCAAAAGGAGTAAGTTAGTGTGGTGTGACTCAGTTTGAGTTCGAGCACATTAATTCAAGTGATATTGTGCAGACTAGAGTCTAGTATAGAATATGTTCGATGGATTTTTGGAGTAGCATTACTCAGTCTTTTGTTGGGGATGTTATAGTTTGGTTGATTCAAAGCTACATAAGTTGAGATTGTGTGACATGGCCCATCTTGGGAGGCTAGGGACATTACATATTGGTATCAAAGAAATATTATATCATTTTGTAGTAACATGGTGGTGTTACAGATTGGTATCAGAGCATATTTTGGAAGAAGTGTGTGGCGTAGCTCAACTAGGGAGGTTGGGGACATTACACACCATCTTCTGTTCTTCAAGAGCTTTCCAACGACATCAAACTTTGTCTTGATCTCGGACTTTGGATCCAATTTATGGCCCTTTAACAATTTTATTGAGCATAACAAGCTCGTACACTTCCATGTGGTAGGTGACATGTCATCACACGAGGTGGTTATGTGTCATCATACGTGGCAAGTATGTGACGTGGTAGGGTTACGTGCCACCAGACCGGGTGCAACACCTTCCACCCTTATAATATTATTAAGATAAATTAATGATTACATTAAAAATCCACACCTTAGGATTTTAGTTATTTAATCCATAATATTAATGATTAATCCTCATTAATTTAATACCCCACATATTAACATTTTGTTTTAATCCATTTTACTAGCCTGATAACTACTGAGAGTTTAATTTCCTCTTTTACTTTGGGATCCCAAAGTCCTGATAGGGTTTATTGTTTATAATTATATTTAACCGAACTCGGGTATATTATTTACCAAACATGCCATTTTCACCATCTCTTGATCTCCAATATTCCAATGGGAATGTTAATAATAATGTTATATATTATAATGCACCGGGATTTTATTAAATTAAGTCTATAGTATAATTTCACCCCCCGGGCATATAGTTTCCCATGCACACCATCCCTTTTCTATTTCCTGATGCATGATACTCCAGGAAGTTTAATAATATTATATTATATTGGCCCTCGAGTATATCATATTCACGCATACCTTCTCTACTCGATATTTTGGTGCCTGATAACCTGGTGGGGGTTTAATAATAATATTATATTTGTTATATTTTCATTAGTTTCGTTAACATTAGATTTACCATAGCATTTGTATCTTATTTTAGTATTCAATAATCATATACTAAAATATATAAACAACAGATAAACAAGCACAAGAGTACACAAAGATTTAACCTAGGAAAACCCCAAACTCGGGGAAAAATCCATCCAACTTTTCTTAGAGAGAATATTCCAATACAACCATGAACAAGCTCTAATCACAAGAGAAAACCAACAATGAAGAACCAAATACTAATCTCTTCTTCTTTTCAAACCCTAGTGAGGATAGACAAATGAGTCACCACATAACTAGTGCAAGATAGGCGCATCACTAGTGCACCACAGAACTGGCACAACTTCTAACTGCAGTTGCAATTGCTACTGCAACTGCAACTTCTACTGTAACTGTGCATGCTAATGCAAATGCAATTGGCATGAAGAAACTGGGTAGCACCACAAAACCTTAGTGCAAATATTCTAGAGGTAGTGCACAAGAAAGATCACCAAGAACCACCAAGAATATCCTTCCCCGAGTGGGGCGCACTCTCCAAGAGAACCAGAAACCAGAAATAGAAAAACTGCAGTTGCAACTGGAGCTGCAACTTCCTAGTGCGCATCACATAAGGATAATTGTATGATTGTACAAATGAAATAACCTAGATTAGTATTTATAATAATCTAGGCACATGTCTGGGGTTGATTTCTTATTCTGGGTCTATATTAATTATGTGGGTTGGCTTCTCTTCCTGGAAATTATATTTCCACTTTATTATTATTTATTGTGGGTAGACTTCTCTTATGTGGTCTTCTATCTTACTTTATTCTTTTTCAAGGTGTTCTTCAATTGGTCAATGGTCTTCCTTTGACTTGTTGGAATCTTCTTCTTCTCTAATAAAAGTTGTTCAAGAGTAAAATACCTCTCGAAGATACCAAAACATCAACACTCCCTCTTATCTAGGGGGGTATATTTCCACGATGTCTTCATCCATTAGTCCATTGACTACTCTCCAATCAACTAGTAGCACATAGCTACTACCATGCCATCGATAGCTCAAATCATCTGTCACGATCTCCAGGACTATGCTGCAATCATCCAATAGCAAACAACTACCCACATTGTCCAGTATTACACAACTATTGTCGTAGTCCAGTAGTATACAAATACTGCCATAGTCCTTCTGACTGTGTTGCAATCAACCAGTGGCACATAGCTACTTCAAAGCAGTCTGGTAACCTCCATGGAAAACATCTAGTAGCACACAAATACTAAAATTCCATCTAGCAATCAACTAGCAACACAAATTTGCCACCATGTTGGCATGACTACATAACAATCAACTAGTAGCACTAAGCTACTACCATGCTATCCAGTAGTCTCTCATGACTATGCAGCAATCAACTAGTAGCACTAATCTACTACCATGCCATCATCCATAGTCATGATATGTAATCCACTAGTAGTCGTAAGGCTACTACCATGCAGTCCAATAGTCTCCATAACTATGCAGAAATCAACTAGTAGCACTAAGCTACCACCTTGCCATCAGCCATAGTTATGATCTCTATGACTATGTAGCAATCAACTAGTATCACACTGCTACTACCATGCCATCAACCATAGTCACAAATTATATGACCATGCAACAATCAACTAGTAGCACATATCTACTACCATGCCATCAACCATAGTCATATCCTGCAATCAACTGGTAGCTACATAAGATACCACCATGCATTCCATCAGTCTCTATGATTATGTAGCAATCAACTAGTAGCACACAACTACTACCATTCCATCAGCCATAATCATAGTCTGCAATCGGGCCTGTGACTATGCAGCAATTAGCTAGTAGCACATAGCTACTACCATCCCATCATTCATAGTCATAGTCTATAATTATGCAGCAATCAACTAGTAGTATGCAACTACTACCATGACATCAGCCATAGTCATATTCGATGTCTTTATAACTATGCATCAATCAACTAGTAGCACACAGCTACTACCATGCCATTAGCCATAGTTATAGTCTCATCCAGTAGCATGAAGCTACTCCCATAGTCCTCACGACTATGTGTATGATTTTTCTTCTCTCATCGAGTCTATCAGTGCATTACCCCCTCAGTCACCTCACATAACTAATCTAGGGAACCCTTGGCCAGAGGGGTTAGCTGGCAGGAGGAGAAACAACACACCTCCCTCTCAATGAGGGTGGACATTCTGCATCACACCAAGCTTGTCTCTGAACTACTCATACTTCACTCTAGACAAAGGCTTGGTGAGAGTGTTCACTATCTATTCATGTGTGGATATGTACCGGAGCTCCAAAAATCCTCTCTGCACCATGTCTCGGATGTAATGGAATTTGATCTCCATCTCTAGATCAAATAACCCTACAAGAAACTTTTGAAGCCACATTGCTTCATGGATTGCTACACTAGTTGTGATATACTCTGTCTTTTTTGTACTAAGTGCCATTGATGTTTGGTTCCTGCTCAACCATGAGATCATACATGATCCCAAACTGAAGCAGCATCTGGAAGTACTCTTTTGATCTACTGCACTCCTTGCCCAATCAAAGTTTGTATATCCCTACGATTTCACATCTCCATCTGAGACATATCTCAATCCATATCCAAATTTACCATGTAGGTACCTCAACACATGTTTTGCAACTATCCAATGTACATGTCTAGGCTCAACCATGTACTAACTCAAAGTGCTCACTGCAAAACATATGTTCGTTCTGGTGTTAACTAGGTACATCATGCAATCCATCAAATCTGAATATGAATCACTCAATAGCTTCATATTTGTCAACATAGGTGTGGCCATGGACTTGCAGTCCATTATCCTGAGTCTCTGCAGGATCTCAATAGTATATTTTCCTTGGCTAAGGAAAATTTCATATGGTCTCTTCCACACCTCCAATCCCAAGAAATAATTCATCGGACATGGATCCTTCATCTCAAAATTTGAATTGAGTTCCCTCTTGCACCCATCTATGAGTTTCTCATTCCCTGTAAGAAACAGGTCATCCAATATCAAGGGGAAACCATCCCCAATATCATCAAAATAATTGTCTGGCATATCCTGCCATGGGTTACTTCTTAAGCCCGTACAAAGTCTTCTTCAATTTGCAGACATGAGACTCCTTCTCATGTATATTGTGGTTGTTCTATCTACACTTCTTTTGGATACTGGAGAAAGTGTCTCGTCATAATATTCTCCCTCTTATTGGGAGAATCCTCTGGACATAAATCAATCTTTGTACATCTCTATGCTACCATCTGTAGCATGTTTTATATTGTAGATCAACTTGGAAGTCACCGTTGACTTCCCTTCTGGTCTCAAGGAAAAATCCATATCCCAGTCCTTCTGACTGGCTTCATCTTCTGTCATTGAAACAAGGGAATCCTCCCAGGAGGTCTCATATCTCCTCAAAGCCTTTGAAGCTTTGATCTAGCCTCCTTGAATATGTCTCTTTCTCCCATCTGAACCTAAGGAGGAATACTTTCTGAGTGAAATTATCTAAACCAACTCTCTCTAGGATCAGGTTCACTCTAAGTCTACATGCTCCCTTTGAAGCTTGACTCCCTATGACTCTATATAATCTCTACAACCATATTCTCCCTCTGCATGTGTTGACCTGCTCTGAAGTCTGATCTCCTGTGAATTGTCCTCGGGAGGTTTCTCCTCTCTACTAGATCTTGAGGGGTGACTCCCTCTGAACTCTATCTCCTTTTGAGTTGGTACTTGGTGGGGCCTCCTGCCTCATCACTGGTCGAGACATCTTCTCCTCCTCATGATATGGCTTATCAATTCCATATATTTGTATCCCCTTTGCATCCTGCAAAGTATCACGGGACCATGTTGGTCTCTTCCTGGTCACTGCAACGATTCTAGGTAGGCTCTTTTGGCTCTACTAACTCTTCCTAGTGATCTGAAGAGTGATCAATTGAACTATAAGGATCTGTATGGTCATATTTGGAGCCTTCTATTCCTTACAATCATTCTCTATATGAGATACTATGTATCCTACAAAAGTACCCTTCTTGCCAAAAGGTTTTGACTTTGTCCTTTTCTTCTTCAATACATGGATGTATACAGTCATGTATAAAACTTCTTATCTAGATAGTCTACTCCATGTCTCAAACTAGATACCATCTAATATGTTTCCTCCTACAACCGTCACTATAGCTCCCTCTCAAATTTTTCACCTGTGACCTGCCCGGAACAAGAGAAACAACAAGGGAAAACAACAGACAAGAATAATACTTTTATAATAAAAAAAAACAAGAACAAGAAGGATCGTCATAGTGGCTCCTTCTCAGAGCTATCACTTGTGACCTTCTTGGAACAAGAAACTAGAACAACAATATCTATATGGTAACCTCCATGGAATTTACAAGATAACCTACCTAGGACAAAGTCAATAACCAAGAACATCTCCGAGAGGAGATCATTTTTTCTTGGAAACCAATGCATCATTAATACTGAACAATGAGATTTTACTTAATGATCATAATACCAACAATATTCAAGTGTTATTAAACATTTGACATCAATAGCAATGATTTTGGGTAGGCCCTTTTGGATCTACTAACTCTTGTCGATGATCTGAAGAGTGATCAATTGAACTAGAGGGATTTGTATGGTCATATTTGGAGCCTTATGCTCCTTACAATCACTCTCTATATGAGATACTATGTATACTGCAAAAGTACCCTTCTTTCCATAAGGTTTTGGCTTTGTCCTTTTCTTCTTCAGGACATGGATGTATATGGTCATGTATACAACTTCTTATCTAGATAGTCTGCTCCATGTCTCAAAATAGATACCATCTAATATGTTTCCTCCTACAACCGTCACTATAGCTCGCTCTCGGAGTTATCACCTGTGACTTGCCCGGAACAAGAGCAACAACAAGGGAAAACAACAGACAAGAATAATACTTTTATAATAATAAAAAACAAGAACGAGAAGGATCATCATAGTGCCTCCTTCTCAGAGCTATCACTTGTGACCTTCTTGGAACAAGAAACTAGAACAACAATATCTACATGGTAACCTCAATGGAATTTACAAGATAACCTGCCTGGGACAAATTCAATAACCAAGAACATCTCCTAGAGGAGATATTTTTTCCTTGTAAACTAGTACATCATTAATACTGAACAATGATATTTTACTTAATTATCATAATACCAACAATATTCAAGTGTTACTAAACATTTGACAGCAATAGCAGTAATAGAACTTTAAAGATTGTTATTCTAGTTACAACACTTACTTAGGCTACATTAGTATAAAATATCAAACCTGATATGCAAACATGGAGTCTAGTTGTTGTTGTTGTCCCATTTGAGTTGTTCTATATTGTAGGAGACATCATCATTGTTGCTTCCAACTCTTTGGCTTCCTCCAAGTGCACTAGATCTAAGATCCCTTTGGGTCCATTGTCACTACTTGGATAAATTTCCTTTTGCAAAGTATATGTCTCCTGTAAACACCCTCATCTTGTATACAAGTACACCATCTATCATTTTTTTCTAATCTGAGACATTACATCAATCAGAAAAAGTTAGAAAGCTAAATCAGACGGTTCAATGTCTAGAAAAATGTCAACAAGCCTAAAACCCTAAAAATTTCAATTTTGATGGAAAGTCAATCTGAGAAATGCAATAGTTGCGCTAGAGTAGGGAGAGTTTATCAATGGTTTAGTTTGTTCCAATCGACTTTATAAAAATTTCTCAACGATATTGACAAAGAAAAATGTGTAGCGGCAAATTGTATGTGCAGCGGAAAATCTTAGCAATGTGGCAAATATCACGATCTTCCTTCCAGCAATTAGATTGTTCTGAAGGAAACCTGCTCTGATACCATGTTAGATTTTCATTGGTTTTGTTAACATTACCATATAATTTGTATCTTCTTTTAATATTCAATAATCATATACTGAAATATATAAGCAACAAATAAACAAGAACAAGAGTAAACAAAGATTTATCCTGGGAAAACCCAAAACTCAGGGAAAAACCTAGCCAATTTTTCTTAGAGAGAACATTCCAATACAACCATGAATAGGCTCTAATAACAAGAGAAAACCAATAAGGAAGAGTCAAATACTTATCTCTTCTTCTTTTCAAACCCTAGCAAAGGTAGAAAACTGAGTCACCATAGAACTAGCGCAAGATAGGTGCATCACTAGTGCACCACAGAACTGGCACAACTGGTAACTCCAGCTACAGTTGCTACTGCAACTGCAACTGTTGTTGTAACTACAATTGCAACTGCAACTAGCACGAAGCAACTGGGAAGCACCACACAACCTTAGCGCAACTCTTCTAGAGGTAGCGCACAAGAGAGATCACCAAGAACCACCACGAATACCCTTCCCCAAGTGGGGCGCACTCTCCAAGAGAACCAGAAACTGGAAATAGTGAAATTGCAGTTGCAACTAACTAGTGTGCATCACAGAAGGAGAATTGCCTGACTATACAAATGAACTTACCTAGATTATTATTTATACTAATCTGGGTGCTTGTCTAGGGCCGACTTCTTATTCTGGGTCTTTATTAATTATGTGGGCCGACTTTTCTTCCTAGAAATTATATTTCCACTTTATTATTATTTCATGTGGGACGACTTCTCTTCTATGGTATTCTATTTTACTTTATTCATTTTTGGGGTGTTCTTCAACTGTTCAATGGTCTTGCTTTGACTTTTTGGAGTCTTCTTCTTCTCTAAGAAAAGTTGTGCAGTAGGTAAATACCTCTCGCAGCTACCAAAATATCAACAATATTATCCATCCCTCAAGTAAATCAGGGTTTAATAATAATATTATATTATATCGACCCTTGAGTAAATCATATTCACATGCACCTTCTCCTCTCGATCTTCCGGTGTCTGATAACCCGGTGGGGGTTTAATAATATTATATTGTGGGGAGAAAGGAAAGTAATTCCCATGTATTTAAAAATAATAACAAATAAATATTCTCACATAAAATTTCTCCAGGGTTATATATTTAGCCTTTGTACAGTCCGAATTTCATATGTCTGGTTAATTTAGCAAAATTAATACTTTGCCCAAAAGAGGAAATTCTGAGTTTTTCCACCTCTCGTGCACAAGACAAAATTTCAATATTTATATTATAAGACTTCCTCCTCTTAATGTTCAACTTATTAATACAATAAATGGTAATTTGAGCAATTACCAGGAGTTACCAGCCTCCTTTCATGATGCAAGTTTTGCTTAAGAAACCTTATTCAAATATATATACACATATTTATTCATTTGAATTTATTTCCATAAAATTAAATTCTCTTAGGAATAAAACTTCTTAAGCACTTATGTTTTACCAGGACTTACTTCCCACCTAAAATCATGCAAGTCTTTACTACTTTTTAGGAAAAAACCACCATTTTAGGTCTTTACCTTTGGACATTATTTTACTGAGTAAATTCAGGTAAGAATTATATTCTTACCATGTCTTAATAAGACATAAATTAAATACAAAACACATATCCATGATTTCATTTTATTTTACATATTCCTCATGTTAAAATGTCTTATCCTCTGTACTAAATAGTCTAAGCTTATGAGACCAAAGTTATGGTCAATCTTTCATTCCAGGACTCTCCCTTGTCAAGCTCATCATACTCATCATGTTGGAAGTTAAGGGATTTCACCCATGCTTCCACAAATTATTTAGCATTCAACTAAGCCTTCCAAGAGGGTCTTAAGGCTTGACCATTAACCAAGGACAGTTCACCTCCCATAAATGATCTACAAATTCAATATTATAGGGAGCAACATTCACATAACAAAAATTATACATTTGTATTTTCATATGCTTAGTGAAGACTTTAACATCTTAGTCTTCACTACTAACATATGAAATGTATTCATACAAATCGTTGTAAATTCCCACCTAACACTATGTTCTTACTCAGAGTTACAAATAATTACTTACATCAGTCTTTAAAAACAAATACAACCAAAGGGAAAACAACATAATACATTTTTCACTACTCACTTCAGATTTTACAATCAGCCAAGCACATGGAGCAACATTTTCACTACTTGAACAAAATGTCAAATTCTTCATATAACCAAAACATAAATTCCATAGTTCCATAGCATCAAGGAACTTATCATGGTAAATACAAAACATTGAAACACTTATCTAGGAGTTTAAGATAAATTGGCAACTATTGATGAGTGATCATCTTTCCACCCAACCATAGGCAGAACTATCTTTTATCTATCCTTGTAGCTAGAAAAACTCAAGCCAGAAGATGATTCCATGAGGGAAAACTCTCACTCAATAACAAAGGTAAACAGATGAAGGCTACGCTCCTTCATCAATAGAAATTAGCAATATATCTCTAATTCCGCTAAGCAAGGGAGCTTGCTCTTGACTCAGGAAGTCACAACAGTTAGTTTGCATAGCTAACACCCAAAAATTCACAGCCACATTTATCAACTTGATTTAGAGATTCTTACTTGTTATTTCTCAGTCAGAAACCAAAGAACTTGACTTCCATTTGTTTTCTATGAGCTAGAGATTTGTTTTTGCACATTCTCTTCTCAATCTCGTGGGTCTCATACCACACTTCAACCTCTCTCCTTTTTTGGGTCGAATCTCCCCCAATTTCGAGGTCAATCCCAAAGTCTCTAGATTGGTACTTTTTTTCCCATGTTTCTAAAGCAAGGAAGTTTTGGTACTACCCCCCATTATTTCTTATAATTGTGGGAAGCTAGTAGTTCAATTACCAACTTTCTTCATTAATTGAAATTCTAGGAAAATGGGAATCTAGGTTGTTTTTTTAATATTAAATTTGCAAGGAAATTTCCTCACCATTTCTCTCTCATGGCATCATTTTCTATGTAAATGCTCCACCCATCATCAATTTATTTTTATTATCATCAAAATTCATTTTATCGTTTTGATTGTTCATCATGGTCCAAACATTAAACATATTATCCATGACTAATGGAGGCATTTGGACGTATAACTACATACTGGGTAAAACGTGGTGTTACACTAAGATTCCTCATTAGATTTAATTTAGTTGATGTTAAGGATGGGGTGAGCCCTTTCTTATAGGATGTTGGTTGGATGAAGTATAATGTTTTGGGTCTACAAAACTTA
>JASDQU010947803.1:63917-78557 GCA_032191745.1 Picea mariana
GGAAGATATATTAACTCTGTAATTTATTTATTTTTTAAAAAAGGTGTATTCCGAGTTTATACCTTCGAATCTGACAAAAATGGTTGTATCTTGGGCAAACAGAAACAACATTTTCGAGTGAAACGAAAAGTGTTTCCACAAAAAGTAGTGTTATGGACGTAATGGAATAGTCCGCTCGTCCTAGAAATGCATATAAATAGAAAACCCCAGGAATGCAACAACATGGGTTCGAATCTTGATCTACAACAGGAGCAAGTCTTCAAACAGGCTTCGATACCATGTTCGAAAAAATAGAGTATTCCCACACATGATGAACACCTTCAGTAATCACTTACACAACCATATCAAAGATCAATACACCGGTGTTTTTACGTGGTTAAAACTCTCAAAGAGGAAAATAGTCCACTGTCCCAACCAACATGGCCACTTGAGGCAATATACTCATACAAAAAAAAAATTTACAAGAGAGTTTCTCACAAGTGATCATCAAAAAATGACCCTCCATGCTCTTTAAATAGAGATCAAGGACTAATCGGGTGTTAAGCCACAAATCAATGTAGCCATTGAGGTCAAAGAGAATATAAGTTGTCAGATTACTCTATGTCTAGAACATATGATGAGTGACGGATTACATAACTACAAATGCATACTAAGAAACACACTTTTACTAAGATGATCTTAACTAACTCCTAATAGTCTAAATATCATAACACCAACCATCAAGATAACATGGTTAGTGGCCTTTTGTATAAAAACTTTGCATTTCTTGCATTTGTATTTTCTTTCTCTATCAAGACTTCATCATGCAAATAATCCATATCTTCAAATATTTAAGAAAACTATTTCTAAAAGACAAACTAGATCTAGATTTGTCCAATCTCTAGATTCTTTTATTAGCTGGAGTGGTTCTCTTTATTTATGACTGAATAGGAGTAGTATTCGCAATCCATCTTTTGGGAACTTCCAACACTTTCTAAGAAATTGTAAAGGTCGAATTATATTGATTTTGATAATTTGTCTACAAGACTACACTTTCTCCTTTAACTCCACCATGCAACACAATAGGATTGAGGGTATTGGTTACTATGTAGACAACTCTATAATGCAAGGCAAGGTGTTCACTTTTGTGCTTCTATGATTCCTCTTTATGGTGTTTAGTTTATTCTAAAATCGAATTGGTGTTTTGTTATATTTCTCTTGTATCACTTGTGATTATTCTGCATATCTCATATTCCACTTGTGATATTCCAACTATTGGGTTACAGTAGTGTGTTAACTCTTTATCTCATGGAAGTGATCCTCCCAAGTTGGTATTGGAGCCATATTAGAGCCATATCCATTGTTGTATCTTTTATACCTCATATGTTTTAAAGTTTTCCTAGTTACCAATATGTTCATATTTCGATTGCCAGAATATCATGTATCATGTTATCATGGTGATTCCCCAATTTTATGTTGCCTTTATTATCACAGTTTACGCCTCTATAAGCATGTTGATTTCCCCATATTTCCCATATGTGTGGTGAAATTCATTGAGAACTCTTTCCAGTAGAAGTTTCAAAGAAAAGGATTAATCCAGTGTCATAAGATGAAGCTAGTGGTAAGAACATATGTAAAACTCTTTGAGTTATGGTTGTAATATCCCCAATTCTAATCCCCTCAATTATAATGTAATGGTGCAAATATCAATTAGGTTGGTGAGCTAATATGGTTGAGAGGGATAGCCTGTATTGATTAATATGGCCAAAAGTTGAATTATGTATTTTGTACATTAAAATAATTAATAAATAATAATTGTTGGCTACAGTTCAAGAGGGATGGTAACGACAGGGGGCTATATTTCCATGAGTGAGGGGGCTAAAGAGGGGACCAAGGGTTTACACATTTTTATTAATTCATCTCATTCATAGTAATGTTTATCCACCTTTGAAATATCAAGAGACATATTAAAGAGATGTAAGAGTGGTGGGTGGGAAAGGTCAACTCACTAATTTATGACAACATGGGCTAAGTGCATTTACTTCTTGGGAAAAGTGCGAGTCAATCTTGCATGAGAAGAAAAGGAAATTCGAGTGCCTTTTTGGGACAACTTTTCATCTTAGTTTTGGAGAGCAAGAGGAGGGTTGAGTGCTGAAAAAAGAGCACCTACCATGATATATTTAAGGATAACCATTGTTGGGTTGAGTTATATGTTGAAAACGAGGTTGCAGGGTAGTTATGAAGGTTGTATGCCTATGAGTGACATTTCCTATTGAGACAATGGCTCAAGAGCCTTGAGAAAGTTGTGTGAACACTCCTGGAATAACAAAGAATTCCTAGAGTCTTCAATTGTGAGATTTCTTAGCCAATCGAGTGCATTGGAGCTCGGGAGGGAAGTGGGAAGGCCTGAGGGACTATGTGAAGTGAAGGGGGATCCCATTACTCGGGTTGTGTGGGTTGAGGAGGAAAGATATAGATGATGGATTGGAATTTTCTATGGATTAGAACTTGGGCATTGGGTTGTTGAATTATGGAGAGTGGAAAGCCTAGAGGGTCATACCTCCTTCTAGACTCATAGCATCACCTTATGGGTGGCTTGTTGTTGATATTTGGAATAACAATTCTATGGTTGGGAGAATCACCCCCTGTATTTTGAACTTTATTTCCATTGTGTTTATGTCTAATTTGAATGTTGTTGCTATGTCTTTGTATGATTGCATTCTACTTTTAGAGATGTTGTTATTTGCATGAATTAATTAGCATGTTGTTTGGTGTTAGTTTTGTTGAGCCAAAACAAAAAATTTAAGTGGGTTTAGCAGGCAGGGTTCTTTACAAGTGGTATCAAAGATGTAGGTTACAACATTGGGCCTGTAGGGCCGCTGCAACAAAAATTATAGTTGTTGTTATGTCTTTAAATGAGGGAGAATTTTGGGATTGAGCCAAATCCCCTAATTTTTTGGCATCTATCAGTCAAAATCGACTTGTGTGTGTCGAGAATTACAAACGGGCAAGTGGTTTTTGATCAGGAAGACCAAAAGGGTCAAATTCATGGCAAAACCTAGGGTGTTGGCAACGAAAATTGAAGTTCACCTAGTAGATAAATTGGGGTCAAAACTCCTCGAATTTAGTTTCAGTGTTGGGATCTCTTGTTGTAGAGGTTGATTCGGATGATTAAAAGGTCAAGTGTGGCTTGGAGCAATTAATTTTATCTTTAGAAGCCAAGTTCAGGGTTTCGTGACAGTGACAGGCTCGAAAAATGCAAAAAAAATCGACTAAGTGTCGAAAATAATGAAGTCGTTTATACAGTGTGTATCGATAAAGAATGATTATCTTCACCAATTCACCGACAAGGAAAAAAAAAAATCCAACAAAGGAAGATAAGTCGTCGGCAAAAGATAAGTTTTCGTCGGTGAAACACCAAAGAAATAAAGGTTTTTGTCGTCGATACAGTGTGTATCATCAAAGAATAAACATCTTTCATCGATACATCGAAAAAAAGGATAATATTGTGCCACCAATACATTTGCAAGAATATGGATTTTTCATCGTCGATATGTCGACAAAGAAATATTATTCTATGCTGAAACTTTGATGAGAAAAACAAGTAAGTCACCGACAAGGGGAGTTTCAGTGGAGAAAGAAAATCTTTCGCCGATACAATGCATCGGCGAGAAAAGAATATAGGTTGTCAATACAAAAGCAAGAAATATGTTAAGTCACTGTGCTATAGTGGGAAAACCGCCCTATGGACTACACTAGGGTTCAACATGTAGGTAGATCTAACCGTCTAAAAATTTCCTACTTTTCTAACTACCCGGAATATACCCCAAATTCATACATGAAATACAAAGTGAAAAGATCATGTAACTTTACCTTTTACTCTACCTCTGGTGTCGATCCTCTCACGTTCGATAGCTCTGCTGACTACAAGCCTCCTCCCAAGGCTGGCCTACATTCACAAAAAAAATAAACAAGAAACTACGAACATGTATCTCAAATATAAATCATGGGTTAGATGTTAGCATAAAACATAAATAAAACATAGATATTTGACACATCATATTTCGGGACAGAAAAAGTATTCCTTTTATTGATATCACAATGTTTACTTACAACAAAGGTTGGCGACTGCTCCACAAACCTAGTCTGGGCTCCTCTTCACGAAGCTCCAACTGCACCTCCGCGTATGTTTCTCCTCTCACACTTCTTCTAGGGAAATGGCATAGGCTTATGATGGAGGAAAAAGGGAAAAATGGGAAATTTTGATGCAAATCTCACAAGGTGGCTGCAATTCTTGGGGCAAGGAGGGGATGTGAAACGGGCAGAGTTTCAATGTTCTTATGCTTATTCTTGGAATGTGTTATCACCCTATAAGTTATAGGATCAACTGGTGACTAGAATATTATCTCTCTCTAGTGTTTTTGTTGACAAATGATTTTTCATTCTGCAAATAATTTGAAAAAGAAAAGAGAAAGAAAAAGAAAAAGAAAAAAGAAAGAAAAAGAAAAGAGGGCATAAAATATTTTCAATAAAGCCCCATGCAATAATAGTAACTTGGTCCATACCTTTCAAGCATGGCCAAGTTATTTTTTAAATTGATGTTGATAGGGTTAGTGAATAAGTTTGGCTAAACCGTTCAATCTTAACCAAAGTATCTAGGTTAGATTAATGAATAAATCTAGCCAGACTGTCTAATCTTGGTCAGATAGCCCCAGGGTAGAGTAAGTTCTTAGCCCAACAGTCTAATCTGGGTTAATTGTCATAGGAAGCTAGGTTAGAATATAGGCTAGTTGCTTTATTTCAATAAAACCAGCTGGATGATCAATGTTGCACCATGTTTCAGATGCTTAAAAAATGGTGTTGGTCTAGCCCCATGGTGGTGTATACATGAAAAGCCTTGGAAAAAACCCGTGAAATGCACTTATNAACGGAGCAGGGGGGTCCGAAATCACGGATAATACCCGTGCACATCTGGATGGCCCAAGTTTCAGCGTGTGGATCTATGTTCTATATTGGATTCCGGACCCCCCCATCCGTTCTGCCTTTAATGGAGGGGGGGGGGGGTCTGGAATGTGTGATAAAGGACGCACACAGATCTGCGGTCAAAAATCCAGCGCATAGATCAACGGCTCAAGGTGTTTTTCGGACCCCCCCGACTGATCTGCCTTTAACTGAGGAGGGGGGGTCCAGAATGGAATCTTTCCTCTAGCGGGCCCCCATCTATACGTGGCATCAATCTACCAGTCCCGAGTCCCACTGCCTCCTACTATCTGACATACCTTCGTCACCTCTTGATGTTGCCATCCACCTTTCTAAAAGAGTCACATCCCTTAATTTTTGTCAATCCTTCCCCCCCATTCACTCGTGGCAAGCCCCCTCGCCATGATGTTTACCCCAATCAGTAACCACCACTTCACCCATCCGTATTCCTCAGTCACTGTCATCTACCATCTCACACTCTAAGTGATCCATTGGCCATTTATTACTGGATAACCTATCCGTTAACCAGCTGACCTGTCCCCTGCGCCCAATGGACACCCGTTTACTCGAAACTACCCTCACTCTTCTTTCTTTCACCATTTACCCACTCATCGCACCAGAGAATTTTTACATCATTTTTCTCTGTTCAGTCAGTCGCCCCCACCTACAGTCGTCCCCTCTAACGTTGTTTTTTGCAGGTACTGTTGCAGTAATGGCGCCAAAGTCAAAACAAGAAGAAGGAGAGGAGAATCTGTTTCTCCCGCCTCCTGTCGACCTTGATAGGATTCCACTGGTTGACAAAGATCGCTTAATCACCAATACAAAGTGCGATTTCGATTTCATAGATCTTCAGTCGTGGCTCAAAGAAGTTTTCCTGGACCAGAGTGACGAAATTGGACTCTGGGAGTCCAACCTACTCCTATATCTCTTTCCTCAGATTCACGCTTTTCCAGAATTTGCCCTCAAGTGCCAAGCCCACTACATTCCCAAGCAAAGAGCCATAGTTTCCTCGTCTGGAGAAGTTCTTTTCCTCATCACGCCTGAAACCATCGACCAAATGATGCAAATACCCCGAGTTGACTCTGCATCACCTTTTAACCTTGAAATTCTCACAGAATTATACCAGAAGATGACTTTTCCCCAAAGAGCTCAAATATTTGAGCTTTTCCACCCACCATCCGCTCAATTTCCCGCTACAAATCCCCCTTATCCTTATTCCATGTTTTCAACCAAAGGAAACCAGATCATCTCGTCCCTATGCGCCTTGTTGGGTTATTATTCGGATCAGTGGGTAGATGAACCCATTCTGGGATTTTTGTCCATTTTCTCCACCGATGAGAAACCCACTACCCAATTCAACTTCAGCACGTTCCTGGTGAACAATATTCACAAACAGTTTGTCAATTTCGCCACGGAAGGCATGTTCCGGTATTCTTCAATACTGGCATACTTGTTCATTTTCTTCTAAGCGAACAAATTTGCTTTTTCCATGTAAAATATGGACGAAGATGGCAGACCCTAGGCAGTAACCGCATGGACCTCCTTGCTCAAGCATAATTCCACAGAATTCAGTTTTAAGCAGTTCATCGAGCAATTCTATCACCCTGTGGTAAGTATGCTTAGCGGCAGGCCTGAGCCTAGGATTAATGATGAAGTTCAAAGGATCTTTCATCTTTCGGATCACACCAAGACTGGTGATTGGTGTTTATACCAAGATCACACTGAGATCAGAGTATACGGGTGCGATTTGGCCCCGTATAAGCTTCCTAAATACCTGTTTGTCAGAATTTTTGCTCGGGAGTACATAAGGCAGATGATAAACTCTGATGATATTCATTTTGTGTCTCTAAAGAAAAAACAACAGCTCAGAATCAAAGGGCAAATTGTCTCTTTCATCTGCAACAATTGTGGCGCCAGAGAGGAAGCAGACAAGCTGCTGAAGGAAATGAAGTTCGTCACGAGTTTCACATGGCACTACGATCCATGTGGGATTATCTCTGAGATGAGGGTGAAAAATAAGAATATCCCATATGTCCACAAATCTAGGCCCGAAGTCGAGAAATTTGCAAACCAGACAGTATGGGAACCAAACACTTTGGTCGAAGCAGAACAACAGGATCCCCGGGCCACTGTATCACAAACAACCACACCACAGGTTCCGAAAGAGAAAAGGCCTAGGCAATATTCGTCACCGCCTATCACTGAAGTGTCATCAAAAGAATTCCAACTGCATGCCAAGAGGTCCAAAACTAGTTCAGCTCCCGACCCGACTGGGGAAAAGGAAGTCCCATCTACTACAGTGACCAAGGTTGATAGGCCGCCCCTCAGTGCAAGCCTCTAGCATATCATAACCTCAGTGTTGCCGAAGAAATCTACAGATACTCCATCAACTACCCAGCCAGGCAAGGTAGGACCGAAGCTGAGCATCTTTGAAAAATACGATCTGATCAAGAAAAGGAATCAGACTCTGACCAGCAGCACTTGCGCCCAGTTCTGGAAGCAGACGTCAACTGCACAACATAGGCTGCTATCGGCATTTGACACTGAGAAGGGTAGAATGCATATGGCATTCCTCCAAGCACAAGTTCCAGATCCAAAGGTAATCACTGATTACAAAAGGGCCACTTTCGAATTCCAGACTAAGGATGTGCATCCGGCCTATCAAATGGATCTGCACAAGCAAACAGGAGAAACGGTTTTCCATACGTTGGCACATGCTTCCACTACCGCATCCAAATTGCAAGTGTCTCTGAACAACGTCCAAACACAGTTGAAGTTGGAGAAGATATCGTCCTTTGCCAAGGACAACAGGATCAAGACTTTGGAGGAATTGGTCCTTAAGATCGGGTACGATCCCTCGAACGTGAAAGCAGCTGAGGAGATGATTAAAAAGAAAAATGCCGACATAGCCTCTTTAAGGAAACAATTGAAACTCCCACCAATAGAGGATTCGCAGGCGAAGAAAATAGCAGAGATGGAAGGAGAAAAAGATGAAATGCTCAAACTAATCATGGAGCAGAATGCACAACTAAAGGAAATGGAAGTTGAGATGGAGAAGCTAGTAAAGAAGAAAGAACAGCCGAAGCCAATGGAAGTCATTCCATTGAGTGCAGTCCCACTTTTAGGAGTGAGAACAACATCAGTAACAGAAGCCCCATCAACGAATCCACTGATATCTCTGGAAAAGACAGTCGAATTGTCCAAATCTATGGAAAATATGAACCTGCAGGAAACATAGATTAGCAGGTTCAAAAAGGAGATTGAGAACCTTCAGGAACTCAAATCTTCCTATCAAATCAACCTCTCCAAGGAGAAGCAGGTGTTAGACCAGCTCAAACAAGAGTTGCAACAACTCCGAAAGCAAACAGTGGCAGGTTAAACTTTGGCCGAAGTTAAAGAAAGCGTCTGGACAGACATCACCAAGTCTATGAACGAGATATGGCCAATGATACAGATCATGTTTGAGCAAAATGCGTTGGTGCAGAGAAGAAAACAGGCCATTGAGAAGATCATATCGGAATTGGGAGAGATTCCCACATAGGCTAATGAAATCATCAAGTTCCTGAATTCTAAGACCAGGGAGGAGCTGGAAGAGCTGAAAATTGAAGATAGAACCGAGACCATCCTTGAGGTCAAAAGAGTTTTGACCAAGAGAGGATTGATGCTTCAGCTGGAAGAAAAGGTTCATGCCATGGACCTAGGGGTACAAAGGTTTTTTAGTAATATTGAGGCTCTACAGAAGAAAGGTCTTCCTGGTCTAAAGGTAATTAATGAAAAATTGATGACACTCCCAGACTACAAAAGGAGACTGGCCGATGTGGCTAAGGACAGTTCAAAGTTTTCAGGAATTCAATTCAGCATCATTGGCAAGGCATTTCTAGATGCACTTCAGTGGGACATCAGTATTCAGCACGAGATTCGATACATCTTCGTCACCAAACCTACCTTCGCCAAGTACACAGAAATGGATGAAGTTTATCGAAGGCTACTCAAAGTCAACGTTCCCAGTCATCTCCGATGGGAAGAACTTTGTGATTTGATCGAGTAGCAGATGAGTTGTCCCAACCCAGTCATTTATCCAGTTAGATGAGGTCGTGTAGAGGCCTCACCAATGGTCCACCCAGAAAATAGCATGCAGTTGTGACACATCATCAAGCAGTTCCTAGATTTCTGAAATTTGTTAAGTTAGTTAGGCTAAAAATAGATTTACCACGTCCTGATCTTTGATGACAGGATTGTTTGTAGTTTTGGGTTATAAATACTTCATCTTTCGAAGTATTGAGGGTTGTTGATCTTCATGCCCTGCAAGCTATCAGACTGTAATATTTTTGAAGAGATCTCCCATTAATACAAAGAGGCATTTTACAGGATTTTTGCGTGTATTCACTGGTGATGTTTTTCTCTCTAAGTTAAATGTTATTCTCGCTTTGTTATCACACTGTTTTCTAAATCTAATCTTTGGAAGTAACGAACGTTGCAGGATTTATATTGTATACCCTGTTTCTGACTTAAAAGATTTTAGTGTTTTATCTTCTCATTTTACAATAAAGAAATTCTTAACTGCTTCTTTGTTGTAATTGTCTTTCTCATCTTTTCTGCTATTCCTCATTTATGCTACTAAAGAATCCAGTGATTATATTATCTCGCCCTGTGAAAGGTTTTCTTTGTTTTTCTGGTTAGAATTTCATCTTTACGACACAGACCCCATAGCCCAATGGATGTGTAAACTATCTCAGCCAACTCGACAAACACTACAACAACAAAACCAACTTATTTATTTACCTAGCCTAATATTTAAAAAATTTGAAACATATCTAAATCATATAGAGAGATCCCTCTCTGAAGTTGGAAGGGCTAGATCCTAGCTTCAAAAGTAGTTGGATAAAGTTACCTCTCGTAGATTTCTTCTTTCTAACAACCTCTAGGAAATTTACAGAGCGCTAACAGAATGAAACCCCAACACCTCCTTTTATATGACAAAAGGATGGTTATTCGGTTGGGTAACGGGCTATAGGCAGTGGGACAGTTGGGAAACTACCCAATAGCCCGTAATCTCAACGAATTCCTTGAACATTTTTTAATTTTTGCAACATTTGTGGGTATACGCAGGCTATAATTGTACAACTAGCGTACGTACGCGAGCTGTAGTGGTGCAACAAGTGTGTGTACATGGGAAGTAATGGTGCAGGGCGCGTACATCTTCAAAACTAGTGTTTTTAAGAAGAGTTGCTCAGTGGTGGATTGGGAAAAATAGAAAGTAAGAGGGTCAAATGTCAGGTATGCATGTATGGTGCAATTTAGGGTTATAACAGATGCCCCCTAATGTGTGAGGTCAGAAGAGAATCTGATGGCTGAAATACATTACAAAATCTTCACAAACGTACAAAGCGAGTGAGCCCGAGACCAGAGTTCGGGAGGTGCCATCTGCAAAATAACAATTGTCTCTTTGAGGCGGGCATACCCATGCTCGGGATGAAAATAAATCATGGCTTCCAATCAAATACACTACAGATCCATGTCATATAACTATATAAAGTGTAGCCGTGAGCAATACACAGCGGATCTACATTTAAAAATAAAAGATATACTTGTATAGTATCCAGCTTCAAGAAGCAAATGACGCCTGATGGCTGGAGATGAGGCCTTCAAAGCTCGAGCAACAACTTCAAGATATTCAAAACTCGGGTAGGAGTGTAATGTGAATGTACGATTTCACTACCCGGAGGTGTTCGACAGCTCGTCGGGAACAAACAAGAGGATCTCGGTGATCAGGCAAAGAACTTCATTGATTTCGAACAAGGACTTGATTGGACTTTCGAGATGGTCGGGCATGAGGTCAAGAGACAAACTGCAGAAAGGACAACTCAGGTTGGGTAAAACTTCCCTTGGACAATAGCATGACAAATGATCAGACTCAGGCAGCATGACATTGACATAAGTCTATGATGCAGGAGGCAATGGAAACTCTCCATGTGTTTGGAAGGATAACCAAACGGAGGAGGAATCAGCTCTATGTAGCGAGAAAAACTTCCTAAGGTCATATTAAATCCCAAAGCTTGATGAACAAACGGAAGGATGTTCTTTGTCCAAGGGCGACTCATTGTGCTGCCATAAAAGAAAATATATTTCCCGTCCTCTTTTTGGGGTATTTTTTTTTTTGTCTTTTTCAATAATTTTAAAGAGCTTGAAAAAGAATAAAAAAATGCTATGTTACAAAGGAGGAATGGGTGTCGCAAGCATACTAGTTCCAAGCGCAACGAACACACTAATTCTCAGATCAAGGAGACATGTGCAGGAAAAGGACACTCGGGGAAAATTCCTCCATGGCTCAAGGTGTCAAGTCGTAGAGGCAAAGTGCTAGAAGGATTGAATATAAGGCATGCTTCAAAAGGTTAAGTTGAGAGCAACATGAAGCCGTCGTTAGGCCAAATATGCAGATATGCAAATGCGATTAGCAAGACATGATGAAACCCCCTTCAATGTATTTTCCACAAGCCCAGAGAAGGTAAGCTCGGTGGTTTTTCATTTTTAGAGAGTCTAAAAAAGCATAAAAGAAGACTCCATTGGAGTACCTTTTTCAAAAATAGTCTAGTCGATTCGAAAAAGGGATAAAATAGCACTGAAAAGACATCTATTCAAAACCGTTTTAATGAGTGTGAAAAAGACAAGATCACTCGGCAATCTTTTCAATTTTAAGGAGTCTGAAAAGAGCTTAAGTATGGACTCGCTATCCTTTTCTAGATTTAGTCCCCTTAGCCCGAAAAAGTAAAATTTGTTGAGGAGAACTCTCCCAGCGAGACGAATCTCCTGAGGTGTACCTTTTTCCTCCTTAATCTACAGGCCAAAAAATGGGGTAAACTCATGCCAATAGATGTTTTTCTGGACCAATTTTAACGAGTGTGAAGGAACAAGGTCACTCGGTGATCTTTTCAATTTTAAGGAATCTGAAAAGAGATTAACTATGGACTCCGTAAGGGATGCTCTTCTGGACCAATTTAATGAGTGTGAAGGAACAAGGTCACTCGGTGACCTTTTCATTTTTAGGGAGTCTGAAAAGATCTTAACTATGGACTCTGTGGGGGTTCCTTTTTCATAAATTTAGTCCCTCGGGCTTGAAAAAGGGTTAAACTTATACCTGAGAATACTCTTCTAGCGAACCGAATCACCTAGAGTATACCTTTGTTCGTAAAATTGACCATCCGGACCGGAAAAGGGGTAAACTACCGCCAGACAGATGTGCCTTCAAATTTGAGTTTGGCGAGCGTGAAGGACAACAATATCGCTCCACAATATTTTGATGTTTAAAGAGTCTGAAAAGGGCTTAAAGAAGACTCCAAGAGGCCATGACATGGACACCAAAATGCAACAAGGATCTATCTAGGGCATCCATGTAGAGGTAGGATCTACCACCTCACCACGGCACTTCTAAAGCAGCAATGATAGTTCTATACCGCAGTTTGGTGGGATCTATCCTATGGCAAAGCGGAAAAGACAACTAGATGCAGAAAGTGGAGGTAGAATCCTAACTTAAATGCAAAAAGTTGGAAAAACGACTTTTTACCAAAGGACCTTTAAAAGTGACCCATTTCCCAAAATTTTGTCAAATCAAAAGTGAAGTGTATCATAACATCCAATGAGAAACTCAAGAACCATATTAAATGATTTTCAAGCCAGAAAAAATGACAAAAGGGTTCAAAAAAGTGGCAAAAAAGGCCGAAAAAGTCTATAAATAGAAGCTGAAAGCTCATTTTCACCATTGCAAATTGAGAATTAACCAAAAAGATAAAAACACCCCTTTGCTAAAAGAGTTGATTCCAGGAGCTTCAGAGGATGAAACAAACTTCTGCTCGGACCAAGTAAGTACAAATTCATCCCTCTTGCATTTCCATACTTCATTTATGCATTTATTTTAGTTTTTTGGGGGCATGCCCTCCTAAAAAGGGGTGGCCCTACRTGTACGCRGGTTGTCCAAGGAAATCCCGTGTATTCCCATGGGMAAAAAATAATTCRYCGGCGTGCATAYGTGACTGTGTCCAAGACAGCCCGCATATACCCTCAGAAACCTAGAAAAAATGAAAAAGCAAGAGCTGACTCCCCCCATGAACTTGTCATGTGACAGGATGTATGTCCACTGGAGAGAGAGGGAGCATGAGGACATTACTATCTCTACATTGAAACAATGTGGATTATGGAAGTTCTTTCGGTGTCCATTCATGAGGGCACAACCCAAGTTGTTGAATGCCTTAGCGAATTATTGGCACCCCGACACTGAGGCATTTATTCTTGAGGGGCAGTCGTTGACTCCAACGACTGAGGACATATACTTTCTGACTGGACTATTGAGCAGAGGGGAACCAGTCAACTTGCGTTCATTTCCCCCTGGGCCCCACAACATCGTCGAGTTGATCGAAATGCATTGTGAGGTCGGCACTGAGAAACTAGGATCTCAGGTGCCAATCCACAAGATTACCAACCAATCACTTAAGGTGATAGTTCTTCTTATTGGGTGGATCACTAGATCTGTGGCCTTACATTAGGCCTCTCGGGTGCACATGTATTATGCATTTCAGTGCCTAAACGCACAAGTATTCGACTGGAGCACGACCATGCTTGACTGCATGAAGAGACAGCTCACCGAGTGTCGAGGGCAAAGTAACAAAAACTTTGAATTTGGTACCATTTTATGCTTGTTCTTCTTCGAGAGGGTACCCAACATGAGTCGACAAGAGATGGTACGAGGGCATGTGGCCTCCTGCCCAGCAGTGTGTAGGTGGGCGGCATTGCTACCGTGATAGGGGGGAGGAAGGACCATAGAGGCCTTCGATGATACATTTTTTGATTGGTGAGCATGGCAGATTCCGGCAATAGAGGCCTACCCCTATGCCGGAATCAACTTTTCCAGGGATCCGGACATGCCCGTACCTCCTGGAGAGGAGTGAGGAGAGATAGGTACATTTTTTTTAGAGTTATCTAATTTTTAGTTTCTTTTTATAAGTATCATTTTTAATGTGTACCAGAGTATCTGACAACTATGTATCTGTTATGTACAGATGTGGAACTAGTGCATCCAGTAGACTTCTCGAGGACCAGGCAGCATCCTTGACTAGAGGTAGTACCAGCAGTGATCGTCGGACCAGCAGCAGGGGGACCTCTAGTCAAAGAGGCTAAGAGAGTTTTGAGACAGGTGGAGCAGAACCTCACCACGCTCACTTGTGCAGTTCCCATGGTCGAGATCGAGGATCTCTTGCCATCGATGCAGCCTCATGTGGTTGGGGTGCCACGGACCTGGGTCCAACTCTTCTGATGTTTGGCAAACATTGTTGTTCACTATGGCAAGGACAATAGGCCTCGTTCTTAGCTAGGATGGACTACTTACGTGCCGAGGGCACTCTTTGTATATTTTTGAGGGCATAAGCCCCACTATGTATACCAAATTTATATTTTTGAGGCGTTCACGCCCACCGATGTAATTTGACACTTTTGGATATATATATATGTGTGTGTGTGTGTGTGTTTACATCTTTTATGTCTCATGGATCACATTTCTTACAAATGTATGTACATGTGTATGTGTTTGCTTCTTTTATGTGTGTAAAATATGCCAATCTAATACTTGATTAGTTAGAGTATCTGTGATTTGATTTAATCTCCTAGGAACATGGATATACATAGTGTAATCAA